>QJNY01000232.1:0-119029 GCA_004155945.1 Monosporascus sp. mg162
GCAAACCTTAAAGGCAAACCTTAACGGTAAACCTTAAGGATAAACCTTAAAGATAAACCTTAACGGTAAACCTTAAGGATAAACCTTAAAAGCAAACCTTAATGGTAAACCTTAACTGCGCCGTGCTGCGTATAAAAGGCTGGCATCTTTCCGAACCCTCGCCAGTCTTACGGCTCGATCGTTCCCACGCCTTCTCGAGTTACCCAAGACAGCATGCCGCGCAAGTCCGATCGAAAGCTAAATAAAGTTTTTTTTAGCAGCTTACATAAAAGATAATAATTCTGTTTCAGTTATAAAAGTAATTATTATATTTTATTTATTCGCCCGTTATTCTATTACTTTTCCGAATAACTTTATAACGTATATTTGGAAGCTTTTTCGATCGATTGTATTATTTTACGAAAAAGGCGTTACTTTAAGTACTTAACGAATCCTCGCCGCCGAACTACAACGGTAACGTTTTAGTACCGATCAGGTATAATGTACTTCGATTTGCTGTTTTGCAATATGCGTTATTAGGGTTTAGGTTAAATCGTACGAATTTGGATACGGTAAATCATATATCGGATTGCGTATTAATTGCAACGTATAAAATAAAACCGATTTTCTTTTGGTACTTATTCATAAAGCCTAAATGGGTTAAGTTAAGATTCGGTAATAGTTCGATTTTTGTTATAGCTATTTATAGAAAATTATTTAGAATTTGTTTAGGGATTAAATTAATTAATTTATTTATAAAGTCGGATTAAGATAGCTGATTTTTTTCATTCTGTTTGTTTTTAATTATTTCGATACCGAAAAATTATTATAGGTCTTTCTCCTCTATAAGGGTATACCGTTTTTATATTTGTTATATTAACTGATCGACGAGGCCTTAATTTTTCTTACGATATGCTGTAATAATATCGTTTCGAAAAAGAAAAGGAATACCCTTTAACGAATAAAATAATAAGGTTCGTAAGGAATAAAGTCAAATCTGAAGTTTTTTAAGGTATTAGTAAACTTTTTCTGCTATAATAAAGGTAATTCCTTTAATTTATATAATGTTTTCCTAAATAAGAATATTTTATTACGGTTCGGGTAACCTGGAAGTATTTTTATATTTATTTCGTAAGGCAAATTTATATGAACGAAAGCGTTTATAACATTATATTACTTAAATTTTATCTTAAATTTAACTGCGATAGCGATTAAAACTTGAAAGAATCTTTAAGCGAATGTAAATACGTCTGTATTACCGTAAACGTTCTTAAATTATTAATTATTTCGTACGACGAAACGGGCTTTATAGTTTTATAACTAATTATATTTGTTGAACTTATAAATATATACTTATATATACCTTAAAACTTGTTTTCTTTTAGCAAAAGATTAATTAATAGCTTGTTGGGATTATATTTTCTTATAACTTTATAAGTAAACCTTTTCGATTTTTCTAAGCATTTCCCTTAAAGGGTATATATTTAACTTTTCATGGCTTTGCGGCGGTAGCGGTAAATTTCGTTTATGTACCCGGCTTTGTAATTTCGGTACCGTATGTATTACTATTATAAAGCTTTTTTAATCAAAGTAACGTACGTTTCGGGGGGGTTTTTTTTAAAAAAAACTTTTGTAGCTTACTGGCTGGTTATTACGCGTACTTACAGAATAAGTTATTCGTTTGCATTAAATGTACCCTTTTATATTTTATGGTCGATTTTGGCAATATCTTTATAGTACGGAACGTACGGGAAGGTAATTTCGACCCGTAAAGTATTTCGTTTTTTATTATTATCCTGGGTTAAATAATGTAATAAAAGCTTAAGGCTACCTTTATTTTTTCTTTCGGCGTAATAATCGTAATAATTATTAAAGCAGACGTTGGTAATGGTAATGGTTTAAGGGACGGAAATGGTTCGAATATAGCGGTCGTATAAGGATGATTAGTTTTATACGAACAAGCTTATTTTTTTCCATACCGTACGTCTTTTTCGACGTCTGTACGGTTTTGGAATTATTCCTTTTATTCAGCCGGTAACTAAATTGTTTTATTTAGGGTTTTATTTTCCTTTTATATATGTATAGGGTAGTTATTAGCTTAATTAAGTATTTTTACCTATCGAAATAATTTTTGTAGCTTATTTTCCGTAATATTAAAAAGATCGTTTTTAAAATCTTTGATATTACTTAAAATGGTAGCTTTTTCGTTAAATAGTACGTTTCGAATCGCGATAACCTTATTAATTAACGGGTTCTAGATTTCGTAAATGTTCGTAAATCGGTAACCGACGAAAAGCCCAATCCCATATCTTAGGATTTATCTTTTAAAGTTTTTGTTTTTTCTTTAGAGTGGCAGCTGTTATAGCATAAGTTATATAGTTATATATTTATAGGTAAACCTATTAAAGCTTCCGATTAAGTATTATAACGCCGTTCTTATATAACAGGTAAATATAATAAACCTTATATAGGTTTTGCTAAAAGAGTGCGTATTTGGAGGTACAGTTGTATAAATATACTGCCGCTTTGAAGATTGTATACGATTAAAATCGAAGATAACTTAGCGCTATTTCGTATTCTAATCTTTTTTTTCTTGATTATACGCTTTAAGCGTTTTGCACCCCCGTTTTAGACTTATATATGCGGTACTAAGAGCTTAAGTTTAATGCTAAAAAGGAGGCGATTAGAGCATATTTCGAAGTTAGTAATTCTTTAGGATTTCGTTATCGCATTCGATTACCTGTAGGAAAACTTTATTTTAATTCTTTAAAACTTTTAAAAAATGTCGAAACGTTATAATTAATATATTCTGCTTTCGATTTTTAAGGTAAATGTTTTAGATAAATCCTAAGTATCTATCGGTAACGAACATAACGTATTTATACTTTTCTTGGTTTTTTTCAAAGTTGTAAAGTCGATAGCGATCTTTTATCTTAATTAGAAGGTTTTTTTCCGTGGTTTGCGACGTATTTATTCTTTGGCTTTTGCTTTATTACATGCTTAGCATTCGATTATTGTAGGACTTTTTAAGCGGACTTTTTCTTTTTTATAAAATTGTAACTAGGCGATTATTTCGGGCTCTAGATATTTTAGTCTTAAGTGCCAAATCGTACCGTTACCGATTCGTAATGGTCTCGCTCTATATAAGTTAACGTTTCGTTTATAGGCTGTTAGGGCCGTATAGGTAGCTGTTATATTAATATCTTTAATAACGAACTGATTAAACTTCTTTATTAACGTAGTTACTACTTAATTATACTTATTTCGAATAAAGTTATTGGTTTTTTTTATTATCTTACTAGCATCCTTTTTTCCGGAACTGCCGAAAAGATACCAAGTTACATGCAAAGCTTTTTGTAATGGGCTACGTCGTACAAACGTAACGCTTTCGTACCGCTAAGGTTTCGAAGTACTATATTAATCTTTCCGTACCTTTTGATCGGTATAAAGCTATTGCTTACGTATATCCCGTCGCCTTGTACAGTTAGCCTGGAATTTAAGAATTTGCTAATAAGGTTAAAAATATATATTATCGATCCTAAGTTTAAAATGGATAAATTCTTTAAGAAATAAAATACGACGTTTATTACGTTACGTTAATCGGAAATTAAATAGCATATTAGGATTCGTTTTACTTCTTTTAAAAGTTAATCTGTCTTTTATATAGTTAATTTGTTTATAATCTTTAAAAAACGGTCGACTTTTTCCTTTAAAGATTAATTAAAAGTAAACCACTTTTTAATTATAGCTTTTATTATTCCGTTAAACTTAACTTTTTTTAAAGCTTTATTAGGAAACGTATAATAACATTAGATTAGCTTATATAATGTACTTAAGCATACTTTATAACGAGAACCTTATACGTCCGACTTTTATCATTTTCGCTTGCTGGTACTTTAATCCGAATATAAGCCTTTAGGGCTACCTTATTTCGACTTTCGTTTAAAGGCCTTATTACGCGGCTAGGCGTTAGTAAACTTGGAATTATTTTAATTAGAATTGTTTTATATAAATGGATATGTAAAAATCCTGTAAAACGTCGGAAACGCCGTTTTAACGTTTCGTGATATAAATGTTAATGAATTTAGACCGAATGGTTCAAAAAGTTAGCAATTACCTTTTGGTAATTGATCCTACCGTTTTTAATTTCGGCCTTTTTCATTATTTGGAAAAAGGTTTTCCAGGTTTCCATAATAGGAATTACGGCTGTATATAGGTCGTTAACTTATCCGATTACCGTATTCGTTTTTGGGATTCCGTATCGTTTCCTTATGGCTATAATCTTTTGCTATTCCCCGATTTATTCTTTTAGTTTTTTAACAAACTTCGAAGTTTGCTTTAATATTTTGCAGTATTCCCGTTAGGTACTAATTATAAGCCTGTCGTCGTACACCTTGCTAGATTTAACCAGTATAGCGTATTACTTTCGTAAGTTTTTTTTAGAAAAAGATTCGTTTATTTACTTCTTAAAGATATAGATTTTAAAACTTATTTTGTTAAGTTATTAATGTTTTTACAGAAAGTATTATATTTCCGATCTTTTTAAGTATACGTTATGTATTTCTAGTTATAGGTTTATTTGTTTTCGGTCGTTATTTTAAGGATGTTCGTTGGCTAACTCGTAGGATCGACTTTTTCGATAGTTCCTGTAAAGGATAAGGTATTGGTTCGCGTCGAAGGACGGATTCGTCTTTTTGGGTAAAACGTTATATCGGGTTTTATAGGTTCAATAGGTTCCGGACGTAACTGATTAGAACCGATATAATCCCAGATCTTAAAAGCGTATACCTTACATTGGAATTCCCCCTTAAAGTAGTTCCAGTCCTTAGGTCCTTTGTAGATGATAGAGGACGTCGATAATACGGTTGCCATTATAGCTAATTGTCACAGTGGCGGCCCTGTTACCACTGAGCTAAAAGGTCAGCAATGCTTCAAGTTCCCTTAAAGCATCCAGGGCCCCGTTAGCTATATGTCCCCCAACTCCTCCAGGGCTGGCTGGCCATGACACTAATAAAAGTGTATAAATGATTGTTATTAATGTATAACCTATATCGTTTTAGCAACAGCTGATTAATTAATATATAACGCTAATTGAGCAAGTGAGACTTTTAATTGTTAGATATAGGGAACATTAGTTATGCTCTGTTAATTGGCTAGTCGCGTGCATTCTGCCAACGCGTACTGATCTTTGAAGTAGTTTAGCCACGGAACATATATGCTCCGATCAGAGGGAATCTTATCGGATATGGGTGCTAGCGCACCCCTGCTAGCTGACAGAAGGTGACCTACCCTGCCACCTAAATGTAAAAAGCTAACGTTTTACGTGCGATTTCCAATTAATTATCATCATCAACCCATTCCGTTTCTCTTCGCACCTACCTGCAACCTGGTGTATAGCAACAACAACAACAATAACACCATACCGCTGCGCCTACGAGCTCCCTCTTCAGGGCACGCTCTTTCTGTTGATCAGTACAACATGGTACACCTTCCCCTGCTGCCCGAAGGCGGTCCTGATGGCGGCGAGGGCTGCGATACCATAGGGAACTGCTTAAATCACTGAATCGCTTCGCACTTCCTCATAGTTATCAGCTCCTGACCCTGATTTCTACGGTTATCATGATATTGACGATATTCTAAAGGAAGCTGAAGCTCAGGAAGGTCAGGAAGGTCAAAAAGGTCGGGAAGTAATTAACCTAACAGAGGATTAACTGATTTTTCTATATATTGTTGTCGTGCGTCGTACTTTATGTAGTCTTAGAGTATAACAGTTGTGTTGTTGGAATGCTAGTATCAATTTAAAACCTTGAAAACTACATATAAAATCAGGTGTATCAAGTGGGAGCAGGAATTAAGGGGGGCATGGATGGGTCACATATAGGCTAAGTACTAGGAAGCTGACAGCTGGCAAGGTGCTTAGGAAAAATAAAATATAGCCCCAATAGGATGGCTCAAAAAAAAACCCTAAAATCTTCCCCGCACCATCAACTTCACCATTGCACCAACAACGCCCTCCAACTTTAACAATGGTTAGAACATTCAAAAGATATCTAAAAGCTAAGAGAAAACATACGACGCCACGCACAAAGAATCGGATTTAGCCAGCCGTTTAGTAGGTCAAAAGGCCCGCGAAATTGTGGATAGGGAAGGAGTTATTCCAAGTCTCGTAAATGAAATATGCCGCCGTTTCAACCTTCGAGACTAGGGTGTTAGCTCCAAAGGCCGTAGACGCCGCAAAATCTTTCTAATTACGATAAACGGGTATTATTACGTGCTATATCGAAGGATCTATTTTATTTAATATCATACTTAGTTGAAGATTACGTCCTTTTCGTTTTAAGATGAACTTTATAACGGTTTTTTAAAGCCGAAGCGATTATGTACCATATTGCATATCGACAGCCATTCCTTACCAAAGCTTACGCCGTATAACGATATAACTTTGTTTTAAAATATTAGGATAAGCCGCTTAAATTTTAAAGAACGATATTATTTACAGACGAATATACTGTAACCCGTGGCGCCGGGGAAAAAAGTAAGTGGCTGTTCTGGCCGAAGAGTAAGATTAACCTACTAACTTTATCGTTTAACGTTTTACGTAATAACTAATTTCTGGCTTTTAACTTAGGTTCCCTAGCTATAAATCCTCGATACGTTTAAAGAAAATTTAAGCTTACGCGATATTTGTAAATGTTCTGGGCGGGGATTCGTTACGGAGTAAAGAGTAATGTCAGATAACTGTTGATATAAGGGGTTCTAAGATAGAACGCCACGGAGATTAACTGTGGCTTAGGGTGGGGACTACACTAGCCACATCCACAAGTATAAGCCTCGACCGACGCGGCCCAAGGACTTCAGCGATAAATACAACAACTACAACTTTTTAACCCTAATACTGAATATACGCTTATATCTGATAATTAAAAGTCTCAGTATTATTTAATACCGATATCAGGATTATAACGGCAAGCGGCCTTTAGTTATAATAACTAAAGCTACTGAAAAAAAAAACGATCTATTTAACTCCGGAACATGAGAAACAGTGGAATAACGAATTCTAAACCAAAGCAACAGCCCTAGATTTAAAGGACTATATCGACCCGAATCAAAAATTACCATGGCTTACTTAACCTACGAAGCCAGCATTCAAAGATTACCCAAAAAAAGCCAATCCATGAATTACTCGAAATACTTCGACCGAGATTACGACCGACAGTATAACTGTCGCATCAAGTACCGCTAATTAAGTAAAAATTAGCGGAAAACTTCGTTGCGTAATAAAAATAACTACCGAAAGTAAACTTAATTATAATACGGATTAGGCCATATACGTATACGAAAACAAAGAATATAAGAATTACTGGAAGAAAATTAAGAAATTAACGAATTAAGTTTTATTTTCGGTATATTTAAATTACCGACTTACAATTTGCAAGTTAATAAAAACCTTAAACGAATAATATAGCGATTTAAAAAAAACCGGCATTATTTACTAAGAAAATTTAAAGCCGGAACTAAAAAAAATATACCGAATAACTATTAAGTTATTTACCAAATTTCCAAAGAATTTCGGAATATAAATAAGATAATAAGAAATAACGGTATCGAACGTATAAAATAAAAATATTAAAAAAGTTAATAATGTATAAAATCTGGTAAATAATTTTAAAAAACCTTTTAATGACGTTTTTAATAATTAAGTTATAAGTTTCAGAATCGCTTATCGAAAATAAATTAATTTTAATACTTTAAAGTACCGCGAAATAATAACATAATTTCGGCATTATGTTTTTTTATAATTTAAAAGAATTCCACCGAAAATTATTTAAGGCGCATTCGGAATAACTTTCGGAAATATAAACACTTTCGATTCCGAAGTAAATAATAATCCATTAAATATTAATAAAATACAGAATCAGTTAATTAATATTTTTATAAAAAAAAGCCCGGAGATCCGATAAGGGTAAAGGTCGCAATCAAGGCGGTAAATTAACGGAATTAAAGCGAAAACGCGTTATTACCGACGAAAACCTTACCGGACTTACCTATTCGGCATACTTAGGCTTTTACGAATTATTAACTTACTGGTTTATCTTCAAAAATAAAGTATTCGAAAATTGGAAACCGAATAAAACCTCGATACGATTGGTTAAAAAACGTATTAAAACAGTAGCAAGCTTAATAAAAACAATTAAAAGATTAAATTTTAAGGCGTTATTTAAAAAGTCCGATAAATTAGAACGATGGATAAGTACTATTAAGGGCGTATTTTTGATATTTTACGTAACGATTAAAACGGTTATTTAACTTTTAAAAAACGTTTCTATTTAAGATTTAGGAATTACTTTGTATATTTTTAACTAAATTAACAAATTCTTAAATTTTAAATTAGCATTTTTAAATAATTATGTATACGCTGGAAATATAGTTATTTTTATTTTCGGATACGGATAAATAAATATCCGTTTCGACAGCTTAGATAGCTTTGAATTAATACGTGTACATAATATAACATTCTGTAAAAAATTCGCTTGTAACCTAATATTATTACTCGTAAAACCAGGAACGTAATTAGCTATTAATTTTTAAGACTTAGGAAAAGATGGCAACCGTATTAATAGCGTTATATTTATAATTAATCGTTTTATAGATTATGTGTGGAATTGGTACTTTAGCGATAAAACAACCGAAATAATTATAATAGTTATGGACCAGGTATTTGCCATTTTCGAAAATTATAATTATAAGGCAAAAGTTATAAAATTCGATAATAAGCTCTACGGTAAAAAGTATTAAATTCGAAATTACTTAGATTTAAAAAGGAACGTTCGAATCGAACTTTCGGTACTTAATACACAAACATAAAACGGAGGCGCCGAACGTTCGGGGGATATAATTAAAATAAAACCGATTTATATACGAAGAAAGGTAAAGTTATTATATTTTTATTAAGTAAAAATTTACCTTGTTACAATTTACTTATCTAACTGAACTTCCAAATAGATATTTAACTGGCTAACGCCATATAAACGTTTTTATATTTACCAAATATATAAAAAAAGAACGATAATTACCGACCTAAAAAGTTATCCAAGTTATTTTCGAATTTATAGTTGTAAGGCTTACGCCTTGATAAAAAACGTGTAGTATAAGCAAAACAAAAAACGAAAGCTTAACCCGAAAACTTATCCTTAAGGTTTACCGCGCAAAGCTTAACATCTCCTGAGTCATATTGTCTGACCCTGCCAAACCGTGGGTTAGCATTTACAATAGGGTTATGATTCAGAAAGTCATTTGCTAACTTCACCAGAGCCAGCGGGCATAAGGTTCATCAGGGTCGAAGCTTATCGGCAACTACGCATGTGAACCTCCCAAGCCGACATCAGTCGAGAAATTGCGTGCTTACGGAGGCCCAGCAGTCGGCTTTAAAGTGAGGCTTTATGGGACTGAGGTATCAATCTATCCTAACCGTGAAAACCATTGATCAGTCATCGTGTTTGAAGGTACTGGGTATAGTATCTATCGTGCAAATTACATCGCATAATGATTTTCTGTGTATTTGGCTCAGCCTGGAAAATAAGGCTTGAACCTATTCGACCTTGCAACCCGAAAACTTAAATTAATTATTTTATAAGGTATTAATTATCGAATATTTAACATATATAAAATCTTTTAACAAATAAGATGCTAACGATTTACAACGTTATTTTCGACGAAAAGAATACCTTTAACGGCAACTTGAACGACCTTAAGGATAACCTTTTTAAGGTAACCGAAAACGAATTACGTTATTTACTTGATGAAATCGAATACTTAAAAGGTTCGCGCCTTAAATTTAAATCTACGGTTTATAAGAAAGACGAAAAAACGATGCAATTATTAATGATAAGCTTATATAACGTTGTTAAAAGCGAAAACGTAATAAATTCGAACGATTTAAAAGAAACTTTTAAAAGATTTAATTCGTATAAACCTAATTAACTTTAACGTCATACACAAGCACCCTGGATGATTTTTCACACATTCCAATCACCCAACTTCAATTGTCCATTTCTCAACAACAACAACATGGAACAGCTTACGAAAGACGCTAGAATGAACTTAGCCGTTTAGGCTAAAAAACGCAACCCGAAACTTAATTATGCGAAACTTAATTCTGTATATGAAATCCCCTATTCTACTTTGCAGGTACGATATACTGGTATATCTTTTTTAAGTAACCGTATACCCAAATCGCGAAAATTTACGCCGACCGAAAAAACATCCATTGTCGACCGAATTCTCGACCTGAATACGCGAACGTTTCCTGTTCGGCTTCAGCACGTTAAAGATATGGCCAACATATTGCTTGCCTAGCGCGTTACAGAACGCGTTGGAATTAACTGGGCGTCGAACTTTGTTAAACGGCAAAAAAAATTCTAGACGCGTTTAAATCGGAAGATCGATTATTAACGGGTTTTATGCGAAAATCCAGAAAGATTTCGCAAATAGTTTAAGCTTGTTCGGGTTATAATCGTAAAGTACGGCATCGTAAAAGAAGATATTTACAACTTCGACAAGACTAAATTTTTAATAAAGTTTTTTATGGTAACGGGCATAATAATTACTAATACCGAAAGACGTAAAAAACTTAAACAAGCGTAATAAAGGAATAAAAAATAGGTTATAGTTATCCAGGCTGTTAATTTTTAAGGTTAGGTTATGCCGTTATTTATTATCATAACGGGAAATAATTATCTTGGATCCTGGTACCGTAATAACTTATTGCCAGCAGCCGATTGGAAAATTGCATTAAGTAATAATAACTGGATAATAAATAAATTAGGTTTCGAATAAATCCAGCGTTTTAACAAATATACTCGGACGCGTACGAAAGGTTCGAAACGTCTCCTTATCCTTAACGGCCACGAAAGCTACCATTCGATAGAATTTGAAAAATACTGCGCCAATAACAACATTATTACGCTTTGTATACCCGCGCATTTTTCGCATCGGTTCCAACCTTTTGATATATCTTAATTTTCTCTTTTAAAACGCGCTTATTCGCGTTATGTCGAAAGCCTAATGCGACGTTATTATACCCATATTGCCAAAAAAGATTTCTTCGCCGGCTTCTACGACGCGTTCCAAGCTGTCATAACGTCTAATAACATCAAATCTGGATTCGCAAAAGTTGAGCTTATTCCATTCGATCCCAATAACGTTTTTCCGAATTGGAGGTTCCTCCAGTTGTCCCTACGCCGACCGTCTCCCCGCTAACCTCTGCCGGTTCCATTTTACCTTCCGTAAAAACCCCTAAAAATATCCGTAAAGGAACAAGACAAGGAGGATATTTACAAAGAAAGATTAGAAATTATTAGGGTAGCTCGCCAATAAGAATACTTCAATCCGCTGAACTTGTAACAAAAGGTTATATATTACTATTGAATAAAGCTGCTCTTTTTCGAGAAGAAAATGTTTAATTGCGCGAAACGAACTATACCTTAAGCAAACGTCGCAATACCAAAAACAAACGTTTCCAAGAAGAAGGAATACTTACTATACAAAAGGGATAAGCTCTTTTAGCCCAAAAAGAAGGGGGTAGTGAAAAGATGCAGCCAACAACGGCTGGAGGGGGTCGTCGCAAGAGGGTTATGTCAGATATAAGAGACATCAGATGTGTTGTTGTATTCAGTTAAGTTGCAGGTTCTTGTTGCACGCGTGCAGCTCTAAGTAGTTTAGCCACGGAGCATATATGGGCCGATTATTAGGTGACCTTTCCGTATATAAGGCGCTACGCAGCCCCCAGCTAGCTAATATACCCTCTTAACCCCTTAAAACATTCACAGCGTTAATCGTTACACTTTATCACTTTTTAAAGCTATAGTTATCCATTCCACTTTTCCTTCGGCGATTAAATCCTTCTAATTAGCCAATTCCTCGTCCGAAATCTTTCTTAAAGCTTTCCTCCGCCGGTCTAGGGCTTTTGTAACATCTATTAATCCAAGCTGTTTTTTAAAGTGCCTAAAAGCTTTTTATAACAGGGCTTTAGTTAGTCCGTTAGCCAGTATATCACCCGTAGGTATATAATCCACTTTAATCAAATCTCTTTTTGTTACTTTTCGCAGCCAATAATTATATATATCTACGTGCCGTAACTTTATCTTTAAAAAAGCGACGTTGGCGTTAACTAACCGTATTATTTATTAATCATCGCACTATATATTTAACAGTTTTGCCTGTAGGATAATTGCCAATTTTTTAATTAGTCGAAAACTAAAAAAGGTTTCTTTTGCAGCCTGCGTAGAGGATAATAACTTCGTTTCGATTATAGAATAAATTATTGTATTTTACTTATTTGCCCGCGGTCTTATTACTTTTTCGAACAGCTTTATAACGTAAGCTTGGGAATTTTTTCGATCGATCGTATTATCCGCAAAGGAAACGTCGTTCCAAATATCTATCGAATCCTCGCTACCAAATTGCAACGCTAACGTTTTAGTTTCGATCAAATATAATATAATTCGATCGGCAGCTTTATAATATACGTTATTAAGATTTAAGTTAAATCGTACGAATCGGAATATAGCAAAGCATATATCGGGTCGAATATTAACTACCACATATAAAATAAAACCGATCTTCTTTTAATATCTATTAACAGACCTTAAATAAGCCAAATCAGAATTCGGCAATAATTCGACGCTTGTTATAAGCGTATCTAGGTAACTATTTAAATTTTCTTTAGGACTTAAGTTAATTAACTTATTTATATAATCGAATTAAGATAACTAAACTTTTTTGTTAAATTTGTTTTTAATTACTTCGATACCGAAAAAATATTATAAATCCTTACCCCCTATAAAAGTATACCGTTCCTGAACTTATTGGGTTAACTAATTAACGAAGTCTTAATCCTTTTTCTTATACGTAGCAACAATATCGTCCACGAAAAAAAAGAAATACTTTTTAACGGATAAAGCAATGAAGTTCGTACGGAACGGAACTAAGTTCCAAATCCTTTAATATGTTCGTAAATTCTTTTTACCAAAATAAAGGTAATTCCTTTAATCTATATAATACCTTCCTAATCAAAAATATCTTTTTACGTTATAGGTAACCTAGAAGTATCTTTATATATACCTCGTAAAGCAAATTCGCATTAACGAAAACGTTTACAGTATTATATTATTTGAATTTCAAGTCAAACTTGGCCGCAATAGCAATTAAGGTTCGAAACGACCTTTTAGCAAGTATAAATACGTATATATCGCTATAAGCGTTTTTTAACTGTTAATCGCCTCGTACGACGAAACGGGCTTTGCATTTTTATAACCAACTATATTTGTTAAACTTATAAACGTACATTTACATATATCCTAAAACCTGTTTCCTTTTAGCAAATAACTAATTAATAACTTCCTAAAATTACGTTTTTTTATAACTTTATAAATAAATCCTTTTGGCTTTTTTAAACATTTCTCTTAAAAAATATATATTTAACATTTTATAATTTTATAATAGTAACGGTAAATCTCGCTTATATACCCGGCCTTATATCATAAGTACCGTACGTACTGTTATTATAAAACCTTTCCGATTAAGGTAACGTACGTTTCGAGTTTTTATTTTCCCTAAGCTTCCGTAGTTTACCGGCCGGTTATTACGCGTACTTATAAAGTAAATTATTCGTCCTGCATTAAATGCGGCCTTTTATACTTTATAATCGACTTTAATAACATTTTTATAATACAAAACGTACGGAAAAAACATTCGACCCGTAAAGTACCTTCGTTTTTTACCGTTACCTTAAGTTAAACAATATAACAAAAACTTAAAACTGCCTTTATTTCTTCCGTTAACGCAATAATCGTAACAATTATCAAGGTAAACGCTAATAACGGTAATAATTTAAGGGACGGAAATAATTCGAATATAACAGTCGTATAAAAATAATTAATCCTATACGAACAAACTTATTTTTTTTATACCGTACGTTTTCTTCGACGCCTATACCGCTTTAAAATTATTCCTCTTATCCAGCCGATAACTAAATTATTCCATTTAGGTTTCTATCTTCCTTTTATATATATATAAGGTAGCTATTAGCCTAATTAAGTAATTTTATCTATCGAAAGAATTTTTGCAGCTTATCTTCCGTAATATAAAAAGGTTGTCTTTAAAATCTTTGATATCATTTAAAAAGGTAGCTTTTTCGTTAAATAATACGTTTCGAATAACGATAACCTTGTTAATCAACGGGTTCCAGATCTCGTAGATATTCGTAAATCGGTAACCGACGAAAAGCCCAATCCATGTCTTAGGATTTAACTTCTAAAATCTTTATTCTTTCTTTATAACAGCAGCTGTTATAACATAAGCCATACAGCCATATATTCGCAGGTAGGCCTGCTAAAGCTTCCGATCAAAGACTGTAACGCCGTCTTTATACGTCAAATAAATATAATAAACCTCGTATAAGCTTTGCTAAAAAAGTACGTATTTGGGGGTACGGTTATACAAGTATACTGCCGCTTTAAAAATGTACACGGTTAAAAACGCGGATAACTTAGCGCCACTTCGGATCGCAGTCGTTTTCTCCTTAATCACACCCCCTAAACGCTTTACACCCCCGTTATAGGCCTATATATACGGTACTAAGGACTTAAATCTAATACTGAAAGAAAGCGATTAAAGCATATTTCGAAGTTAGTAATTTTTCAGCATTTCGTTATCGCATTCGATTACCTATAGAAAAACCTTATCTTAATTTTTTAAAGCTTTTAGGAAATGTCGAAACGCAATAATTAATATATCGTACTTTCGATTCTTAAAGTAAATATCCCAAATAAATCCTAAATATCTGTCGGTAACGAATATAACGTATCTATACCTTTTTAGGTTTTTTTCGCAGTTTGTAAAGTCGACGGCGATTCTTTATCCTAATCGGGATATTCCCTCCCGTAATTCGCAGCGTATTAACCTTTTAACTTTCGTTTTACTATATGCTTAGTATTCGACTATTATAAAATCCTTCAGGTAAACTTCTTTTGCATAAAACTACAACTAAGCAATTACTTCGGGCCCTGGATATCTTAATCTTAAGTACCAAATCGTACCGTTACCGATTTATAATAATCTCGTTATATATAAGTTAACGTTTTGTCTATAAATTACCAGGGCCGTATAAATAACTGTTACGTTAATATCTTTAATAACGAACTAATCAAACTTATTTATTAACGTAACCATTACCAAATCGTACTTATCTCGAATAAAGTTGTTAATTTTTCAATTATTCTATTAAGACCGTTTTTTCCGGAGCTGCCGGAAAAACATTAAGTTGTATACGAAGCTTTCGCAGTAGGCCACGTCGTACAAACGTAACGCTCTCGTACTGCTAAGGCTTCGAAGTACCACATCAACCTTTCCGTACCCCTTAATCGGCACGAAGTTATTACTTACGTACACCCCGTCGCCTTATACGGTTAACCTAAAATTCAGAAATCTACTAATAAGGTTAAAGATATATATTATCGATCCTAAATCCAAGATAAAAAAATTCTTTAAAGGGTAAAACAAAACGCTTATTACGTTACGTTAATCGGAAATTAAAAAGCATGTTAAAATTCGTTTTACTCCTTTTAAAAATTAATATATCTTTTATATAATTAATTTATCCATAATCTTTAACAGACGGTTAATTTTTTCCTTTAAAGATTAATTAAAAGCAATCCGCTTTTTAACCATAACTTCTATTATTCCTTTAAACCTAAATCTCGTTAAGGTTTTATTAAAAACGCATAATAACATTAAGTTAATTTGAATAAAATACTTAAGCATGCTTTAAAACGGGTACCTTATACGTCCGACTTTTAACGTTTTCGCTTGCTGGAATTTCGATCCGAATATAAACTTTTACGGCCACTTTATTTCGATTTTCGTTTAAAGGCCTTATAACGCGGCTAAGCGTTAATAAACTTGGAATTATCCTAATCAAGATCGTTTTATTTAAATAAATTTGCGGGGGTTCCGTAAAACGTCGGAAACGCCGCTTTAACGTTTCGTAATGTAAATGGTAAATAGGTTTGGGCCTAATAATCCAGAAAGTTAATAGCTACTTTTTGGTAACTAATCGTACCGTTTTTAATTTCGGCCTTCTTCGTTATCTAAAACGAAGTTTTCTAGGACTTTATAATCAAAGCTAATGCTATGCATAAGTCGTTAACCTATCCGATTATCTTATTCGTTTTTAGAACTTTATATCGTTACTTTATAGCTATAATTTTTTGCTATTTCCCGATTTATTCGTTTAGCTTTTTAGCAACTTTCGATGTTTGTTTTAATATTTTGCGGTATTCCCGTTAGGTACTAATTATAAGCTTGTCGTCGTATACCTTGCCAGATTTAGCCAGCATAGCGTATTACTTTCGTAAGTTCTTTCCTGGAAAAAGGTTCGTTCATTTAATCGCTGGAAATATAAATTTTAAAACCTATTTCGTTAGGTCGTTAATATTTTTGTAGAAGGTATCGTACTTCCGATCTTTATAAATGTGCGCCGTATATTCTTAGTTATAAACTTATCTGTTTTCGGTCGTTATCTTAAAGATATTTGTTAATTAATTCGTAAAATCGATTTCCTCGATAGTTCCTATAAAGGATAAGGTATTAATTTACGTCAAAGGACGGATTCGTTTTTTTAGGTAGGAAGTTATATCGGGTTTTATAAGTTCAACAGGTTACGAACGTAATTAATTAGGATCGATATAGTTCCAGATTTTAAAAGCGTATACATTAAACTGGAATTCCTTTTTGAAGTAATCCCAATCCTTAGGTCCCTTATAAATAATGGAGGACGTCGATGGTACGGTCGCTATTATAGCTAATAAAGTGTATAATAATTGTTATTGATGTACAGCCTATATCGTCTTAGCAACAGCTAATTAATTGATATATAACGTTAATTAAGAGAATAAAACTTTTAATTGTTAGATATAGGGGACATCAGATGTGTTGTTGTATTCAGTTAAGTTGCAGGTGCTTGTTGCACGCGTGCAGCTCTAAGTAGTTTAGCTACGGAGCATATATGGGCCGACCATTAGGTGACCTTTCCGTATATGGGGCGCTACGCACCCCCGAGCTAGCTAACAGGTTGAGACCAAGGAACGGAAGTGTGGCGTCTGCGGCAAGCCCGGACATAATGCGCGTACTTGTGAAGAAGTTGTAAATACATCTAGCCAAGAAGAATCCGATTGATTTGAATCAATGCGATGTGTTGTTGTTGAGTTATTTGAATTTGTTGTTGCGAGGTGCTAAAATTCATCCAGGGTGCTTGCGCATCCACGGTGCTTGTGTATGACGTTATACGAATATTTATTTCGTTCCTTATCCGACGTCCGATTCTATTCCGCCCTATTCTATTACCTTATCAACTATTACTATTCGAATTGCCGCGGTTTTAAAAAAGAAAACAACTATAAGCGCCATCTTTAAAATACGCAAAAGTATCGATAAGATCCTTAACTTCGAAATTATATAGCGCATCTTAAACTGGGAAACTACGTTTAATATAAAACGTTTAAGTTCGGTAATAAGGTTAAAACACGGAAAACAAGTAAGCAAAATATAAGCTACTCGGATAATAAACCGTCCGTATCACTACCTTAATAATACAAAAATAAAAGCTTAGGTTAATATTTTCGAACATAATTAAATTAAACGTTTGTTATAAGTAAAAAGTAAGTTTTATCGAAAACATTTTCCGTTAACTTTTAAAACTTATAAAAAGTTACGAAATTACTTTATAGAAAATAAGTTTCGGAAAATAAAAAAAACTATTTAAATAATTATAAATAGATAAGTTCGTAAATAAAATGCGACCGCAAAAAGGATAACGGGAAATAACTGCTTAATTATATATAAATATACGTTTGTAAGTTCGATAAATATAATAACTTTTTAAAATACAAAATACGTTTAGTAATACAAAATAATTAACAGGTCTATAAAAAGTACGAAAATATTTATACCTTTACGTTTGCTGGAAAATCTTTCTAAACTCTTAATGCTATAGCTGCGCGATTCGACCTAAAGTTAATACAATACAACGCAGTAAATACTTTCATTAACGCAAAACTAAATAAAGGAATTTATATAAAGATATCACCAGGATACAGGAAACCGGAAACCATCTGATACCTTTTTAAAGCTTTATACGAACTAAAAGAATTTCTTCTACTTTGGCAAAAGGAACTATCGAAAACATTTACTTAACTAGGTTCTACCCTTATCTCTTACGAGCCGTACTACTTCGCGCGAAATAGCATCCTCGTATTTTTTATGTCGATAATATCGTTATTGCTTATAAAAAGAAATGCGAAAAAATTGCTACCGCCGTAATTAACCAATTTAAAATAAAATATTAGCTTACTGGAAAAAACGAGCTTTAATAGTTCTTAAGAATTAAAATCATCCAAAGCTGATCGAAACGTCAAATATAACTATTATAATCGTTATATGTTAACAAGCTAGCTAAACTAATCGAAGGGAAAATAAGTTCCGGACAAGGTGATACTCCCATAAAAAATAAAAAGCTACTTTCTAATCAAAAGGTCGCAACCGATTACTTTATCAAAATGTACTGAAAAAAGATCGGTTTAATACTATACGCCGCAGTAATTATTCGTCTAGATATAACCTTTGCAGCTTTTAAACTGGCGAGATTTAACATAAATCCAAGCCTGAAATACTACACAGAAGCAAACCAACTTATTCGATACCTTTTCGAAATGAAATATTACTTCTTAAAATACGGCAAAACAAATACTTTTAAGGGAGCTAAAGACGCCTTCTTTGCTGACAATTCGATCGACTGAAAAACTTTCCAAGCCTATATAATGCGTCTGTTCGGCGGCACCATCGGATAGCGCGCTAGCAAGCAAAATATAGTAACTACTTTTACAATATAAGCGGAATGATTGGCATTTACTTAAGGCGCGAATAAGACTATATACGTATTGCGATTAATCAAGAAGCTCGGAATTCGACGTAATACCTCGACCATCAGTATCCAGTATAAGAATAAGCAAACTATCAGGTTTGTCTATATAAATATTACCCAGCTTTAAACAAAGTTAAAACATGTAAATATTTATAATTACTGGTCACAACAAAAAGCAATTCGAAAAAAGATCGAAGTAATATACATTCTTACGAACGATATAATTACAGATAGGTTGATAAAAGTTTTTCCTGCTGCGTTCTTCGAACAGTTTATTCGATAGTTAAGGTTGACGAATATCAAAAAAAGAACATAGGAATGCCGAGTTCGGGAATTATCTGATAAGAACCTACAAGAATTCGAGGATAACTTTGGCTAATCGATATTCTATATCCAGGACCTGCTATCAAGAAAGCAGCTCCTGGGGGGGTGTATTAGATAACTGTTAATATCAGGGGTTCTAAGATAGAACGCCACGGAGATTACCTATGGCTTAGGGTAGGGACTACATTAGCCACATCCACAAGTATAAGCCCCGACCGACGCGGTCCAAGTACTTCAGCGATGAATACAACAACTACAACTCCTTGACCCTAATACTGAATACACGCTTGTGTCTGACAGGTAACTTAGTTCTTATGGAAGGGGACCTTAACTTACCTTGCTGCGGCGTTACAAACGTTATTTACATTAACGTCCTTGACGAGTACCTCCTTATACTTTTCGAGCCCGGAGTTACCTTTATACAAGATAATGCCCTTATATACATATCCTTTTTTCCCAGGGAGTGGGTTAAAAACATGGGATTCACCCAGTTAAAATGGCTTCCATATAGCCTTAACTTGAACCCTATGAAAAACCTTTGGTTCACCTTAAAGGAGCGAATTATCAAGATGGATTTAATGCTAACCTTTCTCTTTATATCGGAAGCTAGCTTAGAATTACCTCACTAAAATCAGGCCTTATTTTGAGGTTGTGGCTGCGCCTGCGGCGCAGCTATAGCTAGGGTTCTCCAAAAACCTGTACCTCCAAGTACCGACCCACAAAAAGACCCACAAAAAACACAAACCTCAAAATCGGGCCTGATGGCAAGTTGTGATTTTTTGAGCTCAATTACAGCAATTCTATACAAATTTTCGCAAATTTCTTCCAGAAACTCGTTGATATAATAATAACAAATATTATTTATAAAATGACTAAAATATTATTATATACAGCTTTAGAAAAGCTTTCTAGCCATATATATAACGTCTGGATCGGGGCTGTTTTGGTAAAGATATTAAAGATCCAAGTCAAAATTCTCAATTGCAGCAGATCTTCTAACCGGGACGCCCTTATAGCTGCGACATAACAACCACAACCCGTACGGCCAAAAAAATAGCTGGACGGGCTTTTCCTATACTGAGTTACCCTTGGAAGGTCCATGGCAGAATGTTGTGACCGGTGGTTATTGCGTTGCAGCAAAAAGGGCGTTCCGGTTAATCAAGTCCGGAACCTTCTTATGGCTGCGACAACGCAATCACCGCGTGCATTATTTCCCCATGGGCCTTGCAAGGATAACTTAGTATAGGAGAAGCCCGTCCTGCTATTTTTTTACCCGTACGAATTATGGTTGTTGCGTCGCAGCCATAAGGGCGTTCCGGGCTTAACTAACCCCAACTTTCTCATGGCTGCAATGTAACAACCACAGCCCGTACGGCCAAAAGAATAGCTGGATGGGCTTCTCCTATACTGAATTACCCCTGGAAGTTCCATGGGAAAATGTTGCGACCGGTAGTTGTTGCGCCGCAGCAAGAAGGGCTTTCCGGACTTAATTAACTCCACCCTTCTCATGGCTGTAACGCAACAAACATAACCCGTACGGCCGAAAAAATCGATATACGGACTTTCCACATACTGAATATGTCAGATATAGGGGACATCAGATGTGTTGGATTAATTGGCTAGTTGCGTGCATTCTAGCAACGTGTACTGATCTTTGAAGTAGTCTAGCCACAGAACATATATGCTCCGATCAGAGGGAATCTTATCGGATATGAGTGCTAGCGCACCTCCTGCTAGCTGACAGAATATACTAGAGAAGCCCGGTGCACGATGGTGCGACCGGTGGTTGTTGCGTCGCAGCGATAAGAACGTTATGGTCGTCCACTTCCCAGGTTTAAACTTGGCCGTATTGGCTGCAAATTTGATCCAAAAAAAAGGAAAAAGTTCCTGTACGATATTAGCTTGTATTCGACGCGGTAGCAAAGTATCAGACTTATCGAATTTAAATTGATTAGTTGGGAAGTTATTTTCTATGTATTCGAATATATGGATAAGTTGGAATTTAAAAAAGTGTTGATTTTGTTAGGAACGCTGCAAATGAGACCCCTGTTCGCACAACATCAACTCAGGCCTCGCTGGCTCGTTGCGGGAATTTGGGATTTGATTGGTTAATTTTTAGCGTGATACAACAGTATATTACAATAAGAGCCAGCGAGGCTTGAGCTAGCTGAGGTAAGCTTAGAAAGGCTTCGTAACGTTGTCCGGAAGGTTTGAGTTGAATTAGAAATAGACCTTATCAACAGGCTTATAGATTCTATGCCGCGACGGATCAAAGCGATTGTTAAGGCTAAAGAGTGGTATACTAAATACTGAATATTTACCTTGAATTACCAGTTAATAACGTATATAATCTCCAAATTCTAAGCAATTGGCAAGGAATTGATAAGAATAACTTATACAGAAGTTGGGAGGTCAAAGTGGTGGAAATGTCGCTGTGGGGCAATTTGATACCTCAGCTAGCTCAGACCTCCCTGGCTCGTTCTCCAATTTCTTCGAAGTCACTCAAGTACCGCTCCACAACGCTAAAAATTAACCAATCAAATCTTAAATCCCCGTAAACAACCAACGAGGCCTGAGAACAAGTTGCTCTAAAGAAGGGTTCGTTCTGTAGATTTGCTTCTTTAGAAAATAGAAATCCGTGATAACTTAATAAGCCGACGTTTTCTGTAGTTATATATATATATTAATACGATTCCTTACGTTATGGCTTATTATCAGTACCATTTTAATCCTGATTAGAACCTTTTCGTTACGCCTAGGCCCTAACGGGTCCATTAATTACAACTCGAACACGTCGCGTTATTATCCCCTTTTTTAGAACACGACGAATCCGAATTTTTTCAGTTTTACCGCCTGAGCCTAAAAAAACTGGATATACGTATACGTACGTTAACATTCTGGCAAAAGCGACGATCGAATATAGGATTCGAAAGCTTTATTTGTAACTAAATCCCTTGCGACGATGCTGGCCGAACGACCAGTTTAACCGTTCGGATTTACCATTTGATTAACGTATTACATAAAAAAACGAATACGCGATAAACCGTTAGCATGCAAGCGCTAGCAAAAATTTATAATTCCTACTAATCAAAATCTCGCTATACACAAATATTATAATATATTATCCGAGAAACTTATAACTTTCGCAAAAAGGCCCGGATTCTGCCGCTTACCGAAAAATTTATTATTCGAAGTTAAAACGATTTATATTATTTTAAACGAAAGTTAACATTTTATCAAAACGCTAACTTTTAATTAGTTTAAACTTTTAAACCAGGTAGTTATAACGTACCAGACAAGCGAGCTGGACAGACAAGCGAGCTGGACAGACAAGCGAGCTGGACACTTCTTGGCACCTCGCAACAATCAATCCAAATAACTCAACCACAACACATCCAATTGATTCCAATCAATCGTATTCTGTTTCGCCGTCCGTATCTACAACTTCTGGACAAGTGCACGCATTATATCAAGGCTTGTTGCGGACGCTATATTGCCATTTCTTCCTGTTAACCCGTCCGCAACCGACCAACTTCAGCAGCTATTAGCAGCAATTCCTTGCCACAACCTTTCTGCTAGCTAAAAGACCTTGTTTATCCTATATAGCAAATATTCCTCTTTCTGGGAAACGTCTGTTTTAATCGTATAATTGCGTAGGTCTCGAGTTACTGTAAAAGCAAGTCCGATACGCCCTGCCATACGCTCTGCCATACGCCCCGCGAGATGCCCCGCGAGACGCCCCGCGAAACGCCCCGCGAGACGCCCCGCACGGACCTCCATACCCTCCAACACGTTTCCAACGCGCTTTTAATACGTCCTATAACACGTTCTCCGACGTATATCTTTAACGTATTAAAGCCGGATAAAAAATGCTCGCGTATTTGGATTAAGGATTCGGTCGAGAATAATTATTTAATCGGTCGGCTTTAGGTCGTACGAAATAGGTATAATATTAACTTACATAAATTATGGGTTAATCGGTTATATATAAATTAGCAAAAAAAAATGGTAATATAACGTCCATAACAAACTTTAATATAACACGTATATTTGTTTAAAAGTTATAAATACGGACGGCAAAATAAAATATAATTAATTAAAATTAATTAAATATATTATAGTTAAGTTATTTAAATTAATTATTATAAAATATTAAAAAATGTCCAACTTATTTATTTAGTACGTTATACTTAAAGAAAAAATATTAATCGTATAATACGAAACGGAAAACGAAATTACTTTATAATAATAATAATCCGGACGTTTTTACGTATTATTTTTTTATAATTTTAATTATTATAATTAAAATTAATTTTAAAATTTAAAGTAATTATTTATTTTATTTATTAAGCAGGTTTTTATTATTTTTTAATATATTATAAAATAAAATTAATATATTAAAAAAGTTAAATATTTACGAAAATTTTATTACGGTAAATAAAAATATAAACCGGTTATTAAATAAAATTAAAATAAACACGTAATTTTTTTAAAATAATAAAATTTTAATTAAAATAAGTTACGTTTTATAATTAAATATAATAAAATAATATTATATTTTAATACGATAACTTTAAAATTTAAAATTATATTCGTAATATAACGTTTCGATACGGTTCCGTTATACGTAATTTTATTATTACCTTTATTTGTCGTTATAATTATATTTTTTTTTAAAAAAATTAACGTAATTTATATTTTATTTTAATTAATATTATAAAGTAAAATAATTTTATAAAATATTATAAGAATATTTAATATTATTTAATATTTTTTATTAAATCGTAATTAATATTATTCGGAATTTATTTTTTATTTTTATTAAT
The DNA here is from genome assembly GCA_004155945.1 of Monosporascus sp. mg162. Lineage (NCBI taxonomy): Eukaryota > Fungi > Ascomycota > Sordariomycetes > Xylariales > Monosporascus > Monosporascus sp. mg162. The sequence continues at coordinate 24,109 of QJNY01000232.1, forward strand.
ATATTATATAAACGAAATAAATAATAATTTTTAAACTTTTTTAAATTAAAACGTATACCGTATAATAAACGCCGTTAGATTTTATTAAATATAATTAACGGAAATAAAGGTACGATGGACGGTACTTATAATAATTATCGAAAATTTTTTTAAAAAGTATATTGTTATAAAAAAAATAATTTTATTAATTTTTAAAACGTTTTTATTTTATTTTTAAAAATTAAAAAATAATTAAATATATTTATAAATTATAAATTAATTAAGCCGAAATAACCGATTTATATAATAAAAAACGTTAAATTTTTTTTATTTTCGTTTTATTTTATACGTAAAAAAATTTCGTATTTATATTTATACGTATTTATTAATTTAATAATATTAATTAAACGTATATAACGTAAATAACTTTAAAAACGGATTATTAATTTTGTAACGAAATAATATAATTATATTAAAAATTACCGAAATTTTATTAATTTAAGTTTTTTATTTTTTATATATATAATATTTATATATTTACGTTATTTTTATAAAAGTTACGGATTTTATATAAATTATTAATAAAAAAAATATTTAATATATATAAATTTATTAAAAATATTTTATTCGGAAATTTATTTTTAAAAAGTTAATTTACCGAATTTATAAAATATATATATTTCCGGTTAATTATTACCGAATTTAAAATTATTACGTATAATATAAATTTTAAATATTTTAATTACGTTAAATAAATAAAAAAAATATTATAAAGTTTTAATTAAAACGTATTAATAAATAAAAATTTATTTCATAAAAACTTTTTATTATTTTTTTTAATCATACGTTATTTAATAATTTAAATAACTTAATTAATAATTCGTAAATATTTTATTTTTTAACTTAAAAATATAATTTATATTTATTATTTTTTAAATTATATAATTTTAATTAAAACGTATTAAACGTAATATTTCCGTTGGTTAATAATAAAACCGGTTATATTTTTAATAGGGATAATATTTCGTAAAACGATAATTTTTTAAATTTAATTATAAATAATAACCGATTATTGAACGATACCGTTTTTATCGATAAAAAATTTTAAAATTATTAGCGATTTTTTCAAAAAATCCAGGTTTATTTTTATATTTCGTATATTATACGATATAACGACGTTAATTATATTAAACGGTTAATACCGATATTATTAATTTTTTTTTTATAAAACTAATTAAAGTAATTATAATAAAAAAATATTTTATTACGATTAAATATTATTTTTTATAATATTAAATCGAATATTTATTAATTCGATTTTAACGTCGAATTTAAATTTTATAAAATTTAAAAAAAAAATATAAAAAATATTTAATTAAAAAAATAAATATTATAATTTTTAGCTTATTAACAAATACCGTTAATCGAAAAATAATATATATAATAATAATTTTATTTTTTTCCCAAATTCGTTTTTAATTAAATATTATATTTCCTTATAACGCGAATTTTATATTTATTATATTTCTTTATAAAATAAATATTATATTATTTAAAATTTTCGTAATAAAATTTCGTACGCGTTTATTTTTTATTTCGTAATTTTACCTTATTAAAAAATATTTATTTCGAATTTAAAAAATCGGTTAAAAATTCGAAAATATTTTAATTTCGGATTATAAAATTATAAAAATTAAATTTATTAATTTTAATAATACCGTATTTATTATTAATAACGAAAATAAACTTAATTAATTAAATATAATAAAAAATGAAAATTAATTTATAAATAATTTTAACGTAATTATTTAAAAGAATTTAATAACAAATTTATTAAAAATAATTTAACTTTAAACGATTATAATATTTTATATATAAAAAAAAATTATAATTTTATAATATAAATTATAAATAATTTAATAAATAATTTTAATTAAAAATATCCGTTATTTTTTTCGTTATCGTTAAATAAATAAAATAAAAATTCGTCGGACGATATTTAATTTTTAATATAATTTTTCGTTTTTTTATTATTTTTATATTTTTTATAACCGATATAAAAATTTTATTATAACTTTAATATTAATATAATTTAATATTTTTTATAATTTTAATTAATTATATTTTATTCGAACGTTTTAATTATAATAATATTATATAAGTTTTCCATATTAAAATAAATTAATATTTTAATAATATCGTATTATTTATAATTAAATATAACGTATAATATTATATTAACTTATATATTTCGTATATAATTAATTTATTAATTAACGTTTTTATATATTTTTTAAAATTTTTTTATTTAATTTTACCGTTTTTTACTTATTATTATAATTTATATATTAATAATTATTTTTATATTATAAAAATTTATAATAATTTTCGTATTAAACGTAATATTTTCGTTTAAATTTTTTTAAAAAATTTTATTTAAATTATATAATAACGCCGAATATTTAAAAATTACATATAAATATTTTTCGTTAAATTTTACATATAATTTATATATTTATTACCTGTATAATCTTATAATTTATAATATTTATAAAAAAGTTATATAATATTTACTTTTTATTCAAAAAATTCGGTTTATAAATTTATAACTTTTTTTTTATATTATTTATAAAATATTTAATTTATATATTTTTTTTATTAAATTACGAAAATAATAATTAATTAAAGCTTTGTAATTAATTTAACAATTTAATAACGTATAAAATCGGCATAATCTGTTATAACGTAAATTTTATTTTATTAAATATTATTATTTAAAATAATTCGAATAATATTTTTTATATTTAATATTTATATAAATTAAAAACTTTTCAGGAATATAAAATTATATTTATAATATAAATTCTTTACGATATTACGAATTTAAAAATTATTATTAATCGTAAAATTTTTTTAATTAATATACGTTAAATTTAACGATAAAACGTAAAATATTTATATTTTTTTAATTTTTTTTATATTAATATAATTTTATAATATAAATTTAATATTTAAAATTATTTACATATAATATATACTTTCCGTAAAAAACGTTTTATATTTTAAAATAATCGAATATTATTTAATTTATACGAAATTATTTTAATTAAAACGAAGTTATAAATTATATTATATTATTAATAATTTAATAATAATTCCGGTTATTTTTTAATTTAAAATTTTATAACTTATTTTTAAAGTTATTTATCGGAAATATTATTAACAAATTTAATATATTTAACCGGGATTTTAAAGCTTTTCGGTTATATATTAAATATATTATCGGCAAAATTTTTAAATAAAAATTTTAAAGTATCGTTAAACTTATTTATATGTTATAACATTATAAAATATATAAAAATATATATTAAAATAACGGTATTAAATATTTAATTAAAAAATAATAAATTAATAATTATTATATTATAAAAAAATTAATTTAAAACGTTATATTATAATTAATAAAATATATACGAAATATAAAATAATAATAAATTATGTTAAAATAAATAATATTTATTATAACGAATTTATTTAATATATATTTTATTAAAAGAAATTTATAAACTATATTAAATAATTTAAAATAAAAGAAAAATTTCGTATAATTTATATAAAATTTTAATTTTTTTTTATATATATATTTTTTTTATTATAAAAAAAATAACGTTAATTTTTAAATTAATATTTAATAACTTATATAAATTTAATTATTTATATAATTATAATTATATATATTATTTCCGGATTTTTTCCTAATTTATTAATTATCCGTAAATTTCGTTTATATATTATAAAACTTTATAAATTATATTTTATTTTTAATAATATTTTTAAAAATTATTTAATATATAAATTTTACTTTATTTATTATATTTTATAACGTTTTATATAAATAAACGGAATATATAAATAAACGGAATATTTTTTAATATTTCGTAATAATAAATTTAAATAACTTAATGATAATATATTAAATTAATTTTAATTAATCGTATTTTTTTTCGTATATCGTATTTATAATTTTTAAATAAATATACGTATTATATCAAAATTTATTACGGATATTATATTATTATTCTTTTTTATTAATCCGTCCGTAACCGATTAATTTTAATAATTATTAATAATAATTTTTCGTTATAACTTTTTTATTAATTATAAAATTTTATTTATTTTATATAACAAATATTTCTTTTTTTAAAAAACGTTTATTTTAATCGTATAATTACGTAAATTTCGAATTATTACAAAATCAAATCCGATACGGCTTGTTATACATCCCGCGAAACGTCCCGCAAAACGTTTTGTACGAACCCCCATACCCTTTAATACGCTTTTAACTCGTTTTTAACACGTTTTATAACACGTTTTCCGACGTATATCTTTAACGTATTAAAGCCGGACAAAAAATGTTCGCGTATATGGGTTAAGAATTCGGTCGAAAATTGTTATCTAGTCGGTCGGCTTTGGGTCGTACGAAATGGGGGAGATATTAACTTGGACGCGTTAGGCGTTGGTCGGTTAGGCCGGGTTGGCAGGAAGGAATGGCAATATGGCGTCCGCAACAAGCTTCGATATAATGCGTGCACTTGTTCAGAAGCTGTAAATACGGTCTACGAAAGAGAATACGATTGGTTGGAATCAATTTGATATATTGTGGTTGAGTTATTCGGATTTGTTGTTGCGAGGTGCCAAAAAGTGTCCCGTTTATTTGTGTGTCCCGTTCACTTGTGTGGGACGTTATTCTTTTTTTCTAATTCCAATTTTACTCAGCTAAAAGTACTTTCGGTAAGCTTATAATATTTTCAAATTTCCTAGGTATAAATAACTTTTATGTAGTACCTATTATAATATAGTTACTAAAATGGTATTACCGCCGTTTGATAAAATGGAATATAGCGACCGTATCCGAAATTTATATAACGATTTCCCAAGAAATTAGAGCGTATATAAAGATAAAAATGCTTCCAGGTTAGCTTTTAATGCGAACTATATCAACTACGGCGCCATTTTTTACACCTTACCTTCAGCTATATATGCCTCCCTCGTAAACCTTTTAGCAGCTAATAAAATAATAGATACGAATATCGCCAAAATGGTATTCGACAAAGTTACAGTATTATAAGGCCTTAATAAAACGGGGTTTATTAGTATATATAAAAAACAATGGTTTACTTAACGTTATATATACCTTAATGCATATTTTACCGTCGATAATATCGGAATAATACTTTAATGAATATTTAAGGATTTCGATTATATATATATAATTTATAAAACGATTACAACAAACCTATTTATGTATAATAACGCCATATAATTCCCGTGTTTACCATATCCGAACGAAATTACAAAATAGCATATAGCTTTATTCGTTTTCTTTATTATATTAAAGTATTTCGATGAAGTTAATAAATAAGCAAATACGAATTATTAAATAATAAGCTTTTAAAACCTCAAAGCAAATATCCTTTATATTATAAATTAATTAGCGCTTATTTCCCAGAAACCTGTATAAATCGGGCCGCTTAACGTCTCCGGCTATTCATAATCGACAACAACTTGCATAATATGGATAATACTAGGGATATGGCAGTTTTATAGTTCTAATTAAAAAAACAAAACCGCGATATATTGTATAATATATATTATATAAACGTTCTTTTTATAATGCTAAACGAAAGGAAGGTCTGTAACTATAAGTAGTTGGCTAGCGATCAAATAATTATATATAATAACTGGATATTTAGGTATCGAGGTATATTAGGTATTAATGGCAAGACTTTGGTAATTACCTACCGTATCCGGATATGTCCGTACTTATATAAAATTCCGATATAAGATTCCGAATCGCATCCGGGATCCGAGTTAAGCCGAAAAAAGAAAAAGCGCAGTATTAAGTAACAGGAACCTTATATTTTTATATGTTAAACGGATTGGAAAAAAAATTTTAAAAGCCGCAGTCGGAAATGCCGATAAGCCTTATTTCCGGGTACTGAAATGGTGCAGGGTGCCGGGCCAGGGGGCATGGCTTGGCTGATCAGTTAGTTAGCTCCATATGCGTATTTCTAGGAGCTCTTCCGCCGGGCGCAACCCTGAGACTTGCTTATTATCGATTACCGTTTATTTATACATTTATCTTTAATCTGGTTTAACCCGGACCCAAATACAATATTTTCGTTTTGCCTTTATTACCGCTGCATTCGGCTATTTTATCGTAACCCGCCTATCAAAGATGTTCTAATCGGAACTGAATCTTTTTGTCCTAATTTAAGTAGCTGCTAAGGAAAGGATATTGGTTTTTATTAGCTGCCGACGGACCTTAATCTTCGATTAATAAGTCGGAAAAAACGGAAAGGACGAAGTTTTGATTAAATGCATTTGGATTCGAATACGATTACGATAATGGCTACGGATACGATAATTTGAGCGGTATGCAATTGACGACCGCGATTATAATAAGGACGCGACCTTTTGTACAATTAATGGGAAAAAGCTGTTAAATTAAAGCTTTATTACGAGAACAGCTTTATTCGGACGACGGTAAAGGAGTACGAGCGTATAGGCGACTGGTTTTGGAGCATAAATTAATTACCTAAGTTCTGGACCGATTGCGTAATTCAAGATATTATACGTATTAACAGAAACATTACGTAGTAAGATAGATTATAAAATTTAATTAATAAGGGTTAAAAAAGCTAAGATTGCGTCGCTGGCGACGTGGCTATTAGGATTTGGATTAATTAGAATAAGTGTAGCGACGATAAGATTAACGATATGAACAGGATAACGAATACGAGCAGAAAAAGGAATAAGGTTATGGAGTTACTTATTTTGCATACAAAAGGAAAGTATCGAAAAAGGAATAACGTTTTTTAATATAATGCAGGAATTAGGAAAAAAACGTTATAAAATATATTTTAAACCTTTTTAGCGTTAATCGGACAGCATTTAATCTGGTTATTGTTAAGCGGTATTATTTGGGAATTACTTTTTCTGTTAAGCTTAAGTATTATAACGTTTAGGTTAATAGTGGAAATATTAATTAATAAGTTAGAAAAGGTACAATTAAATAACCAGCGACGTAGCGATAATTAGGATAAAACTATTCGGACGGATAATAAAAAAGAAAAGTTGCTTACTTTTTAGGTCCGAAGGAAAGGAAAAATGTACTTAAAATAATTATCGCGGACAGTTATTTACTTTATGTCTAGATATATTCCGTTTGAAGCAATATTTTAAAACCCAAGTAATTTAAGAACTAGTAATATTAATTAGTTTAAGATAAGCTTTAATAAGTTTTCCAGAGGCCCGTCGAAGCTTTTTGAAATTGCTATTTAGGTTTATTTATAATACGAATTACTGCCAGTACCAAATTTCCCTAGCTTTACGAGAAGTTAAAATCCTGCTTTAAGTACGACCGCCCAATACCGATCAATAAAGAACTTTTACGATAGTAAGCCTAACGAACCTAAACCTTAAAAGTATTAGCAATTCGATTAAATCCTTAAAGCCAGCCAAGGATACGATTACCCAAGTAAACCCAGGAATCGTTATTAACCTACCGCAAAAACGAAAGCTTATATTAACCCAAAACTTAAAGTTATCCTTAGGATTAAAAGTACTTATACCGGACGTTATACCTTTTGAACTTATTAATTAATTTAATTACGATTTCCCTGCTAATATTATAAATAAGCTTTCGTTTTTTATAATTGTCCGGATTTATCGGCCTTTCCGAACCTTCGTTTTTTAGGAACTAAAATTACCGATTAGCTTAAAAAAATTAATAAATTATTTACGAAGTACAAATTTAAAAAGTTTAAAATAATTGCCGAGTTACTTTACTGGACTAACAGCCCTTTTATAAAAAACCGGGTTAAAGCTGTATTTAATAATATAACCTAATTGGACGAAACGTTTAAGCGCATCCTGAAAACTTTTAAGCTGTAAAACCTAAAGCAAATTCGGACCGCTAAAAATCGATTAAGAACTTTAACGACGCAAATTTAACGCGGTATCCTTAATTATGTTTATAAATACTGTTTAAAGTATACTACTAAGGTAAAAGATATTTTTGGAAAAAGTTAAGTAAAAAGGCAAAACAATTACTAAAAACGAATATATTAAAAGCTTACTGAAAGGGTTATCCGTTAGCTATTTCGAAAAGATTTTTAATAATTCGTCTATGAAATTAAAAGACCTGTACGCAACCAGTTACGATAATGTTTCGATATTAATCAAAAACTGGGCCTTAAATAAGGTAAAGCTATTTAAATATGAAGGACGTAGGCGATAATAAAGGAATGTCCGTTTCGATATTAATTAAAAAAAAAAGAAACAATCCAACCCGATTTAATAACCTAAGCAATAACGACTAGGAAGCCTTTAACCGCGACCAAAACCATTTAACCGTACTAATTAGGTATTAAAGATTACGAATACGTTGCAAAACCTAAAAATCGCATAAGCTTAACAAATCCAAAACCTAAAGGCTTTTAAAGAAAAAATGCGCAACCGAAAAATAACCCGGATATTACAGTATTACGTTCCGCCAAAATAAAAGGTACCGTAGGCGTATAACTATAATGCTAACCCATCGATTAATGCCGCTAATTTCTAGGCAGATAATTATATTCGATTAAGCCCTTACCGTAAACGAAGTAAATACCGAAGCCGAAAAGGTTACCGTAGAAATTATTAAGATTAAGAAAGATATTTTGGCAACCTTAATTAAGGTATTTGTTAGTTCTACCTAAAGCTAAGATATATTATACAGAAATACCGTTTGTTTTTTAACATGGAAACTATAGGATTGGTTTCACACGCCGACGATGGATATACCATTTTCTTTGGATCCCTGGAAAACAAAGTAACGTTAAGCATAATTTAATTCCCTTAGGTTTTTAAGAACCAGGCGATCGAGCAATAAATCCCAATTTGGAAGAAAATCTTAAAATGGATCTATGGTTCGCCAGCTTTCCTTATCCGATTTAAGGAAAAAATGCAATACTTTGATCGGCGAGATGATATTTTTAAGGGAATAAACAGTTAATTAACCAGCCTTAACCCGGATACCAATAATCTAGTTAAACCTTAAAAGCATATTACGATCTTAAAACCAAATCGACAAAAGCCCGATATTAATTAAAATAAGGTAATCGAAATTAATATAACCTATTTCGTCAACCATAATGAAAAACTATTTTATAAAGAAGTACCGTTACGTAAATAGCTATAAAATAACCTTATCAAAAGCAAAAGTACCCGTTATCTGAAGGAAATCAAAGCCCTGGAGATCGACGACTCTAATTAACCGACTGTACTTACTAACGTTATAATAGCTAAACGTTTTAAGGATAACGAAAACGAATCCGAAGGTATAAAAAGAAACAAAACCGAATACGAAATTAATAATAACGAATTAATATACGAAAAACTTACGTTTTATAATATGAAAGTCGGCGTTTAAACAAATAACATCCTTTAAATAAATACTAATACCTTTTAAGCAAACGATAAAACTTAAACGGATAATACCTTTACTTATAAAGGCTTAATCGATAAATATATAATTAAATTTTGGGAAAAGAAAATCCGGGAAAATTCCAAAAGGAAGTTTGAAATTATTTAATCCGAATTAATTAAGGTTTGCCTAAACTTTGGAGAAGCTTTTAAGAATTTTATGGCCGTTAAGATTTTAGAAATGCTTAGTCGTAAAAATAAGGAAACGATTAAAATAACGGAGGCCGAAATGCGAGAATTAAAAGTTTTAAAAATAAGAAAACCTGCTAAGATTTTTATTATAGATAGCGGTTATAAACCAAAAAACTAAAAGGAAACCAAAGTTCTGTCGATCCAATAATATAATTTAATTAAATATATTACCCCTTTATTTAAACTGGCAGTTAAAGTAAGCCACGGAAGCGGCGAGGATCTAATTAATAGAGTTATCGATACTGGAATAAAATCGAGCGTTATAGTTGCGTCGTACGTTAAGCGATATAAACTAGCTATGCGACAGACCCGCGTATCGTTCTTAGGCTTTAATTCATAAAAAAGGACTTTATTCGAAGGTATAGTCGAAATACCCGTTTGGTTAGCTGGCCGATTAATCACTATTTTTTTGTTTATCGTTAATAATTATTACGTTACGCAGCTATTAATTTTGGGATTTAACTTTATAACCAAATCGAAAATAACGCTTAATATAAACCCGGACGTAATAAAAAGAACCCTAAAGTTCGGCCCGTCGAAGATCATCATTTTTTTAATTCCTACAGGACGGGTTACGCGCAATATTCGTACTAACGAAAAGCCAGAAAAAAAGCAGCCGGTAAATTAATAAGCCGTTTTACTGGCGAAAGTAAACTTACAAGCGAAAAGATAAATAAGCAAGTTATAGGCTTTTATATTTTTTCGGTTAATAATACCTGCGTTAATTAAGATACGAAAATTATTTAAAAAAATTTTAATAACAAGCTGGAACCCGGAAATAAAATCTTAAGCCAGTTTAACGACGAAAAATTAACGTGTACTTTATATGGAATACTATAAAACGAAATGTAACAAAAAATTAATAATAATCGGACCGTCCAAATTAATACGATATATAAATTTAAATGAAAAAAGGTAATTCCTATCGATAATGCACCCTTTAATAAATCAATACTTCCTGGAAACCCGAATTAAAAGGCTAAGGAATTCGAAAAAATTTAACAAGTTATTAATTAGGATAAAAAAAACTCCGATAAGCTTAAAATACCTTTAGCTGCTTTATTCCTTAGGTTTATTACTATACCCCGAGGAACCCAACTTATTAAGGAACGCGTCGACGAAATTCTTAATTAATTAAGAGAAAAGTTTACTTCCAAAAAGAAAGCTTTTTTTAAAAAGATACTTTTTCGCAAAAAAGCTGCTTTAGCCTGGAATTGGAAAAAATATGGCAGAATTAAATCAAATATCGTACTAAATTATAAGATTCGAACGATTTCTTATAAGGCGTAATAAGCTAAAGGCATAACAATGCCGGCGAGCATTAAAGATAAGCTGATCGAAGTATTAAAAGTGCGTATCCAGCAAGGTATTTTTAAATAATCTTATGCTGTATATAGGAATGCTTAGTTCCTAATCGAAAAAAAGGATAATAGGTTCCGACTAATTAATTTTGCGATTAAATTAAATGCTGTTACTTTGCGAAATGCTTTTATACCGGACAACTACGACAAATTTTCCGCGGATTTTGCTATATACTCCTTAGTTACCTTGGTAAACTTTTTCTTAGGTTACGATTAGGTTACTTTGGCTCCAGTTAGCAAAGATCTTACTATTTTCGCGATACCGTTAGGACTTTTAAGGTATACCATTATGCTTTAAAGGTTTACCAACTTTATAGCTTATTTCTGCCGCGTAATTGGGAGGATTTTAAACGATTTAATACCCGATATAACCCGGCTATTTGTCGATGACGTTAGGGTTAAAGGCCCAAAAATAAGATACAACGATAAGGAGATTTTTCCAGGAATTCGGCGATTCGTTTATAAGCATATCGTTAATATAGACAAGATTTTTCTTAACTGTAAGCTTACTAGTGCAACGATTAATATGAAAAAGTTTCAGTGGTATTAAGAAACAACCGTTATAGTCGGATTTATCTGCGGAACGAATGGGCGGCGACCAGATATAGCCAAGGTAAAGAAGATCCTAAAGATCCAGCTATGCAAGAACGTTTCGGAAATTAAAGCTTTCCTAGGCATTGTCGTTTATTATCGAATATTTATCACGTATTTCGCCATTAAGACAGAACCTTTTACCCGCCTGCTCCGGAAGAATTAACCTTTTATTTGGGGCCCCGATCAGGATTACGTAATGGAAAGCGTCAAGAAAACGATTACCACTGCTCCGACTTTGATTACCTTGGATTACAGCCCTGATGCCGGAAAAATTATCGTAAGGATAGACGCGAGCAAAGAAGGCTTTGGAGGTGTTTTAGTTACCTCTGTTGATGGCAGTACATAACGTATCGGCCAAGGTCTTGGAAGTAGTGGATTATCCATAACCGGTATTTCTGGTAATAAAGTATTCTGATCAGGACTTATGCTGCGGAATCTGTACTGGAAGGTAGAGGTAAGGTTAAGAATAGGTGCTTGACGATATATTGGGTTTTGTAACTTGCGAACATTATTAGGATTGTATGGAAGTTTTAAATCCCGAATACTGCTTAAAAGCTTATCGATACGATGGGTTAATGGCCTAGAGAATATGGATAAGTTTAATACCGCTAAAACTTTACGACGATGATTAAAGATTTGGTTTAGCTTATCGATATTTACCTTAACCTTAGGATCGACAGGCTTCTTGGTACCAGGATTTAAAGGCTTATTACCTGGACCGGACTTTTTTTTAATAAACGATTTTTTTATAGCAGGGATAAAATTACCTGGGTCTGTACTTCCGCAAAAACCTTGGGGATTGCGGGGATTTGATGGTTAACGAAAGCTTATAATGGTATTAATCGGTATAATGAAGATAATTATGTATATGTTTGGATATATGTTAGGTTTGGAAGGAAAAATTGAAGTAATGTTATAAAAAAGTTGTAAAAAAATGTGGATACGAAAACGAATATACATACTTAATTAAAGAAAGCGATAACGAGGGTACCTACCTATATAACTTCGGATGAAATTTTCTGGGATTTTTTCGGCGCATACGTTTTATTTGCAAAAATTCGATATATTAACCCTAAATGCCCTTAATTAATTGAACATATAAGTTACTGGCAGATTTTGGCAAATTTCTGCACCTATATAACAACTATACCTTAATACCTGCAAAGCATTTATATCTATACCAATATACTTATATACATATTATACATTATCTTTAACTGCTATTATTATCCCCAAATTACCTAATACCATACTTAAATATACTAATTAGTATATTTCCAGTTATTATGTCGTAATTCAAAAAGCGTACCATGTAAAATAAAGGCAAAAGCTTTAAAAAGTTAAATACCTCGGATTTTGGAAAGCTTGTATAATTAGCTAATATACCCGTATGGAAAAACGATAATATGGTATAATTCTTTAAGAAAATGTATAACAATAATTTTACCTTTTACTTTTTAAAAAAAGTTACGCTTTAAATTCGTTTTAATCGGCTTATTTCTATATACTTAAGGAATATTAATAGTTAACGTCCATCGAAAAGTATTAACCCGTTACTATATTAATTAACAGAACGGTAATATAACGAAGTAATTAGATATTTGTAGCAAATTATTATAATCGTTTAAAACAAAACTTACTTACGTTTCGCGAATATTACTGCTTTTATCCAGATAATCGCCTAGGATGCACTTTTAAGAATTATCGCCGTTATTCCAAAAGCTGGACGAATAATTTTATATGGCAAGTTTAGATTATTACCTAGTAAAACTTAAAAGGCGATTAATAAAAATAACCCGAAATATATATAATCTGTCGCCTAAACCAAAATCTCAACTGCTAAAAGTTTAATAGGGTATTAAATTGGTATGTTGTACGATTAATTAAAGCGTTTGCTGCTAATATTTGATATTTATGCCACCAAGAATCGTACTTAGTTGCTATTCCAGTTATACCGAAAAGCGTAAGGAAAATTAAAACTTAATAATTTACCTGCCCGTATAATAATCGTTAAGATGCTTATTTAAACCAGATATTATACTTGCGGATTATGGATTACCTATATCTTTTACATTATTTACCGCAACCCTGCAAAATAAGGAAACCAAATTATAACCGAAACGAAAGGATTTGGCGAATATCGAATAGAAAATAAAATTTTCGACATAATTAAAAGATTTTTGGGTTTAAAACCAAAAACGGAAAACGCTGAAAAAAACGTAAAAGATTAACCTGAAAACTCCCTGTCTTTATTAGTTAAGGAAGATAACGACGAACTAAACTTTAATTAATTTACCCGATTATTTTATAGTAAACGACGTAAATAACAGTAACGTTTTATTTAATCTTAGCAGTTATTTGTACGACTATTTCCGATATTAATACTTTTTTTCCTATTAATTTAAACTGGCCCATCGACATTTAAAGTTATACAACTTAATCTGATACTTACGAAATTACTATTCGAAATAAAGTATAAGCCCCGACTGAAAGTTGGTAATTAACGAGCAATAGTTATAGTATAAGGTTAATATGTTACGCCGTATAAGTAAGTGGGAGATATATTCGAGGATGCCGGGCAAAAACTAGAATTATATTTCCCATAAGGATGGCCAGGCTGGGTTAAGTACAAATTTTTGATTAATACAAAAAAACCAAAAAACAGGGTTTAAAAGGAACAGGAAAGGGCCAAATAGCGAAAGGATTTGGCCAGACGTCGAGGACGTAATTTTAAGTTGAAAATAATAAAGGATAAGCTGCGTAAGCGTTAATTAAATTGATTAATAGGTTTTATGTATAATTTATGGCGTTGGAAGTTGGTTACGTTATATTTTTATTTGTTTTTTAAGATAGATTAAAGACAATTTTATTTCGAGAAAGGAGGGTTGAAATGGTGCAGGGTGCCGGGCTAGGGAGCATGGCTTGGCTGATCAATTAGTTAGCTTCACATGCGTATTTTTAGGAGCTTTTCCGCCGGGCGCAACTCCGAGATTTGCTCATCATCGATCACCGTCTACTTATACACTTATCTCTAGTCTGGTTTAACCCGGACCCAAATACAGTGTTTTCGTTTTGCCTTCATTACCGCTGCACTCGGCTATTTTATCGTGACCCGCCTATCAAAGATGCTTTGATCGGAATTGAGTCTCCCTATCCCAATTTAGTACTTAACGTTAAAAGATATATCCGAAGGCCCGAAAAAAGTACCCGACGGAAGCAATTTACAATTACCGAAACCCTTATCGAGATAACGACAAAATAAGCAATAAAAACCCGCAGGTGCTAATTAAAACCCTAAACTATTTACCGCAAAAATACTACAACTCCTGAAATTTCCAGCAAAAGGGCGATAACGTTCGTAACTGGCCTTAGAAAAGGGTGGCCAGAAACCGGCTTTAAAGGATACTACTTACGGGCTTAGGGAAACAAAATCATAAAGCGTAAAAGTTCCAGATCTATTATAAAGTCGAGATTTTAAACATTTCGAATTGGTATTTAAACATAAACGGATACCGGAATAGCTATACCTATAACGAAAAAATAGCTTTCTTAATATTAGCGAAAGGTTATTAACGTTATTTATTTACCCGCATATTCGATCTCTTATACCAATTAATCGACCCGAACCAAGGTATTTTAAAAATTGGAAAAAATAGAAACATTTTAAAAGTTAATACGACGAGCTCTAAAAAAGGAACCGGAAAATAGGATTTAAGAAATTTTAATTCGGCGATATAGATTAAAAGATATAAATTTTAAAAAAAAATAAGTTATTAATAACCGCGATAAATTACAGATAAAAACGTATAATATTAAAATTCGTTAATTTCCTTAATTTAAAACATTTACTATATATCTATAATAACGTATAATTAATCCGGATTAGGAAAAGTTAATACTTATATAATATTTAACGAATTTAGGACTAATAAAATAGACGAATATAATAAATAAAACCTGTATTAATAATTTTGTTCGTATTATTTAGCTATTTTGTTTCGCAATTAAGTTGTTTTAAGATAAAAAGGACATTATTTCGGACTTTTAGATAATGCTGATATATCGTAAGGACTTAACGTAAGCTGGCGAAATATACTTATAACGTTTTGTATTTTAGCAAACTTGAAATATACCGTTAAAAACTGCAAAAAGTTATAATGTCCGTTTCGACCTTTAATACGCCTTATTTATTAACGATTTAGGTAAATACATAACGTCGTAAAACCCAGTTAAAATTAATTTTAAAAAACAGGAAATAATTTAATGTTTTAAATTTCTTTTTAAATTATTAACTTTAACCGATATTACGTAAATATTTATATTTATCGTGCTTTACGATCGTAATTACGTTTCAAACCGAAAGCGTTTTTCGTTATCCGCTTTAACTAGGACCGGCCGTGTTTCGTTTTTTAATTTTCGATTTAGTATCGCAATTATTCGTATCGTTAGATAAGTACCGTTTGCTTTTAACGCGCGAATTTTCGTCCTTGATAACGATTATTACTTCGGCTTTATTTTCCGGCATATTGTTTGTAACGTCTGGTTACGTATCGTTATTTTTTGGTAAGGCCGGCGATTCCGGTAACGATATAAAAGCAAACGAATTAAGCGAATATGGGTACGGTAACGAAGGTAAGGCTGGTAAATTAAATATGTTAGGGAACGGTAAGCTTTAGGTCGACGTTATAAATAACGGGAACGCCGCAGGTTTCTAATTAGAATTATCCAATATATCGCGAGTTATACGTACGGGTATAGGCGTTGCAATTACCGGGATTGCGATTCCGAATTACGAAAGCGTATAAACCGCATGCCGGGTTAGTATTTAAATTACTGAGATTGCTATTAAATCCTTAATTACTAGTTCGAACCGAGCGATTATATATGGTGTACCTTAATTAGGATTATGTGCGGTTTGCGGCGGCCTTACGATTTTTTCCGATATCTGTCGAGCTTGTAACGCGGTAATTATTCGTAATTCATATAAATCGGTTCGAGGTATGGGGATATAGCGTTGGTACTTTAAACCAAGCAAATTCCGCTATTTACGCAAGGTTTTCTATATCTTTTGTAAAATAAAGAATACGGCTTTTTCGTGAATTAAATATAACGCAAGAAAAAGGCAATTTTTTAAAACGTTCCAATATTATTACTTATCGAGCCCGGGAACCGCTTTAACCAATCCGACGGTGCCCACGATTAGATAAGGACCTTTAACTTTATTCGGCTTATTTAAGAACGTATTAATTAAAAACCGTTTAAGTTTAATAAAAATAAACGTTTACTTTATTTCTTTGCCGCCGAACGGAAACGACCGCGCAGAAAACAATTCGTTTATCCGTCGTTTATACCAGGATTCGATTATTTTCCAAATAATCGCTTTTAACGAACCGATTTTTAGTTTTTTACATATAAATCTTTTCGGATATAAAGGTTTTGGTATATAAATGAAATTAAGTATAGATAAGTTATAATAAGGTCCAGTCGGTATAAAATTATTACGGTCCTTTTTTAACATAACAGCTTTTTTTTTTTTTTTTTGAATGTATCAAAATTGCTTTACGTACGTATGCGCTGTTAAATAATATACGTTAATAAGGCTCTATTTTTGTCCTATTTCGCAAATTAAGATAATTTTATTTAAAAGATTTACGGATAACGTAAATAATATCTTAACTAGCTAAAGAATAAGATTGAGATTCGACGACTGTTTCGTTTTAATCGGGATTATTTGCGATAAATAACCTATTGTCTTTTTTATTATCCGAATCCGCAACGTTAATTTACATTACGATCTTTATATTTTAATAGGTAATACGGTTTTTAGCTTAACTGGCTTGGGTTTTCTTTATTATTTTAGCTAGTTTTATAATAGACGGATTAATTTTACATTTATCGAATACCTAATGAGGTACAAATAGTATAGCTTATTTATAACTAATTATGTTTAATCGCTTATAATTACGAACTTTTCGATTAAATTGTTATTATAAATCCTTGATCGAAAAGCTTTTTGGTATTTTTTATTGTATTATACGACTAATATCCGGGATATTCATGCTTAATCCAAGAACGATGGTGGATATTATGATACGGATAAAACTATTGAGCTTTTTTAATTTGTTATATGTGCGAACCTGGTTTCTATAAAGCATTTCGGAGTTGTAAAACTTAATAATTCTTTTAATAACTTTCGATAAATACCCCTGGTTTACTATAATCTTATTTAGATAATCTAGAATATTAATAATTTTCGTTCGATTATTAACATAAATAATAGTTTTAATAATAAGACGTAATTTATTAAGTTAAACCTAGAGGATATTTGTTAGTAGCTTTAATATATTAACTAGTAAAAGATTTAAATACGTTTAATTCGAACGTTAACCTTTAGATATAAGAAAGACAGTAATATCGATTTTCGGATAATTAATATTGAAACGCCGGATTTTTACTTTATAGTTATATCTAGTTAAATTTCCGGCTTTATTAAAGCCATTATATTTCGCAATTCTTTTCTTTGTATTACCGCTAACGGTTGCCGTTTACGCAAATTAATGTACGTAAGCAGGGAGAATAAAACGTCAGTTACGGATATTAACATATTTAAACCCGAAGTTTTTTTATTCCGATAATAAATAACGTGCCACACCACCGAACGGCTCATACCACCGAACGGCGCACTTTTTAGCAGCTCGCAACAACAAATTCAAATAACTCAACAACAACACATCGCATTAACTCAAATCAATCGGATTCTTTTTCGCTAGATGTATCTACAACTTCCCCACAAGTACGCGCATTATGTCCGGGCTTGCCGCAAACGCCACATTTCCGTTCCTTCGTTTCAACCCTCTTGCGACGACCCCCCCCAGCTGCTATTAGCTGCATTCTTTTACTACCCCCTTCTTTTTGGGCCAGAAAATCTTGTCCCTTTTGTATAATAAGTATTTTTTATTCTTAAAGACGTTTGTTTTTAATCCTGCGACGCTTGCTTAAGATATAATTCGTTTCGCGTAATTAAACGTTTTTTTTCTAGAAAAAAGCTATTTTATACAATAATAACATATAACTTTTTGTTACAAAATTAACCGACTTAAATATTCTTGTTGGCGAGCTATCCTGATAATTTTTAATCTTTTTTTGCAAGTATTATCCTTATCGTATTAGTTTACGGATATTTTTAGGAATTTTCGCGAAAGGTAAAATGGAACCGGCGGAGGTTAACAGGGAGACGGTCGGCGTAGGCATAATTGAAAAAACCTTTAATTCGGAAAAAACGTTATTAGGATCGAATGGAACAAGATTAACTTTCGCGAATCCAAATTTAATGTTATCGGACGTTATGGCAGCTTGGAACGCGTCGTAGAAGCCGGCGAGAAAATCTTCTTTGGTAATATAAATATAATAACGTCGCATTAGGTTTTCGATATACCGCGAATAAACGCGTTTCAAAACAGAAAAACAAAATATATTAAAAGGTTGGAACCGATACGAAAAATACGCGGGCATATAAAGCGTAATAATATTATTATTGGCGCAGTATTTTTCGAATTCCATCGAATGGTAGCTTTTATGGCCGTCGAAGATGAAAAAACGTTTCGAACTTTTCGTACATATCCGAATATGCTTGTTAAAATGCTGGATTTATTCGAAACCTAATTTGTTTGTTGTCCAGCCATTATTACTTAATACGATCTTTTAATCGGCTGTTGGCGGTAGATTATTGCAGTACCAGAACTTAAGATGATTTTTTTCAGCTATAATAATAAATGGCGGCATAATCCAACCTTAGGAATTAACAGCCTAGATAATTATAACTTATTTTTTATTCCTTTATTACGTTTATTTAGGTTTTTTACGTTTTTCGGCATTAATAATTACCATATCCGTTACTATAAAAAGCCTTATTAAAAATTTAATCTCGTCGAAGTTATAAATATCTTCTTTTATAATGCCGTACTTCGCGATTATAGCCCGAATAAGCTCGAACTATTGGCGAAATGCTTTTAGATTTTCGGCTACAACCCGTTAATAATCGATTTTCCGATTTAAACGCGTTGAAAGCTTTTTTTGCCGCCTAACAAATTTCGACGCCCAGTTAACTCCAACGCGTTCTGTAACGCGCTGGGCTAGCAGTACATTGGCCATATCTTCAACATGTTAAAGCCGGATAAGAAACGCTTGCGTATCTAGGTCGAGGATACGTTCGACAATGGATTTCTCTTCGGTCGCTATCAATTTGCTCGAATTAGGCGCAATATCGGTTCGGGCGCATTTACTATAATATCTGGCTCGCAAGGTTGTTTAGGGAACTTTATATATGCAAGGTCGAATGGGTTCAAGCCTTATTTTCCAGGCTGAGCCAAATATACAGAAAATCATTACACGATGTAATTTGCACGATAGATACTATACCCAGTACCTTCGAACACGATGACTGATCAATGGTTTTTACGGTTAGGATAGATTGATACCTCAGTCCCATAAAGCCTCACTTTGAAGCCGAATGCGTAGTTGCCGGTAAGCTTCGACCCTGATGAACCTTATGCCCGCTGGCTCCACGGTTCGGCAGGGTCAGACAATATGACTCAGAAGATGTTAAGCTTTCCGCGATAAACCTTAAGGATAAACCTTAAAAATAAACCTTAAAGGCAAACCTTAACGGTAAACCTCAAGGATAAACCTTAAAGATAAACCTTAAAAGCAAACCTTAATGGTAAACCTTAACTGCGCCGTGCTGCGTATAAAAGGCTGGCATCTTTCCGAGCCCTCGCCAGTCTCGATCGTTCCTACGCCTTCTCGAGTTACCTAAGACAGCATGCTGCGCAAGTCCGAATATGCGATACCGGTAATCCGGAACCGCAGAATGGGAACTTTATATATAAAATTAATTTTCGCATAACTAAGTTTCGGGTCTCGTTTTTTAACGTAAATGGCTAGGTTCATTCTTGCTGTTTTTGTAAGGCGTTCCATTTTGTTAATGTTAAATAATGAAGAAATGAAGTTAGGCAATTGGAATGCGTAAAGAAATGAGCCGTTCGGTGGTGTGAGCCGTTCGGTGGTGTGGTACGTTATGCTTTATTAATAATAATTAAGCCATATTGTCGTTCGAAAATAGAATTTACTATAGCAGTTTCGAACTTATTACTTAATAGCTGTTTAGGATTAAAGATAATATAGTTATGTTATCCGGTAGTTATACGTTCGAATATTTCTGGATCGAACTTTTTCGTTTCCGCGGATATTAGGATAAAAGCAAAATATGGTATTATTAATGCAGAAGTTCGTTATTTTTCGGCTAACTTAATTAAAGGTATAATTTGAATAGTATTTAGATCGGCTATTAAAGAAAAGGCTTAAATAATTAGAGATTTTTAAAATTTGTTTTAATAACGAAAAGGATATTAAGTTTTCCGAAAACCAAATTATGTACCGTAGTTATTTGTTTTTTCCGTAAAATACGGCCTTGCTCGCCAAGTATAACGTTTAATGTAAGGCGAATAAACCGACGGCGCAGAGTTTTTGTAAGGTTGTCAACCGTGCATTTAATGTTGGCGTATAGGTTGATTACGTTTGTATCGGCAAGGGACCGGTAGAGCTATCGGATAAGGATAAACGTTTCGTTTTAAAAGGTTAAGTTCTCGAAGGTTTGGGGTATTTACCTTAGACCTTTTAGTACGTCGCGTGTATTTGGTTGATTAAGAAGAAAATATGCTTCGAGGTTTGTTATAAGCGATTTTAAGCCCTGTATATCATTATTTTGGCTTATAGGTTGTATTGTTGTCGTGTTGGTAGAGGGGGGTGCATGGTTGTAGTATACAGAGAACGGAGTTTTTAGTTATTTTTTTAAGCTGGTAATAATAGTGTAATTTTGATCAGGACCAAAAGTATATCAGTAGATAGAGATTTTATTTCCGTATTAACTTTTCGTAGTTACAAATTGGGTAGCGTTATACTGAAGCTATATTCGAAAATTTCGTTTTGATAATTTCTGAAGATTTATATGGAACTGCGGAGAACGGAGCCCAAAAAAGGCAACTTGTTATCAGGCCTTATTTTTAAGGTTTTGTTATTTTGGTGAAGCTTCTTCTTAAAAAGGTTTAGTCGATACATCTGCCCCTTGCAGCTACTTTTTGATCAAAAGCGCTAGCCACGCCTACGCTGTAAGCGCAGCTCCAACCTCAAAAATGGGGCCTGATCTGGATGAGGTAAGATAATTGCGGGTTGTTTTGCACCTCCACTGTAGGATTACGTGATATGTCAGCTAGCTACGGCATCAAAAGACTGAATTGATAAGTGCACGCTTATTGGGCTACTTATCTGACATGATCTGCTTATTCGGTTCGCAAAGACTTACAGTGGCTTATGTCAGATACAGGTGACATCAGTTGTATTATATTAGGATAACTAGCTGCAGGTGCTTTAAAGCGCACACTGTTGTTTTATGGAATCTAGCCGCGGAATATATAAGTTCCGATTAGAAGGTGTTAGATATAGGGAGCATCAGTTATATTATATTGGATGACTAGCTGCAGGCGCCCTAAGACGCGCGCTCTTCTTTTTATAGAGTCTAGTTACGGAACCTATATGTTCCGATCAGAGGAAGCCTTTTTGTATATGGGGTACTAGCGTACCCCCTGCTAGCTGACACACCCCCTTAACGCGTCGACGCAGTTACGGCGTTGACCGTTACATTTCATCAATTTCTAGGACCGCAACGTTCCATTTCACCTTTCCTTCGGCGATTAAATCCACCTAATTAACCAATTCCTCCTTTGAAATTATTCGCAAGGTGTTCCTCCGCCGATCGAGGGCTTCCGTAATATCTACTAATTTTAGCTGCTTTTTAAAATACTTGAAAGGTTTTCGTAATAGGGCTTTTATTAATTTATTAACTAATATATTGCCCGTAAGTATATAATCTATTTTAATTATATATTCTTTACAGCTTTTTCGTAACTAATAATTTTATGTATTTACGTATCGTAATTTCGTTTATAATAAGGCGACGGCGGCGTTAAAAACCTGTATAATTTATTTATTATCGTATTATATATTTAACGGTTTTATATTTAAAGTAATTCTTAATTTTCTGATTAATCGAAAATTAAATAAGGCTTCTTTTACAGCTTACGTAAAAAAATGACTTTGTTTTTATTATAACGTGCCACATCAGTGAGCCCAACACACCAATGAGCCCAACACTTTTTTGACACTCGTCAACTGCACACTCAACCTACTAAACCACAACACCTCAAATTGTCAGCTAGCAGGGGGTGCGCTAGCACCCCATATACGGAAAGGCTCTTTCTGATCGGAACATATAGGTTCCGTAACTAGACTCCATAAAATGAGGAGGGCGTGCTTTAAAGCGCTTGCAGCTAGTTATCCAATACAACATAACTGATATCCTTTATATCTGATAATTAAGAGTCTTATTCGTTTAATTCGTATTATCTATTAATTAATCAGCTATTTTTGAAACGATATAGGCTGTACATCAGTAGCAATTATCTATATACTTATTAGTTACAATGGCGACCGCATTAACGACGTCCGCAATTATCTATACTGGTCCTAAGGACTGGAATAAATTTAAGGACGAATTTAAGACCAAAGCCAAGGGATATAACCTGTGGGACTATATTAATCCTGATCAGAACGTTTCATGACTTGTTAAACTTACAGCACCAGTTATTACCTTTTATCCAAAGAAACGAATTCGTCCTTAAACGCGAACCAATATCCCGATTACTATAACTTTATCCTTATCCTTATCTTCCGGAGGAATTATCGAAGAAATCGATTATACGAATTATCCGATAAATACCCTCGAGATGACGACCGAAAGCAAACAAGTTTACAATTAAGATTTTGCGATTTATATCTATTTAAACCGGAAATATAAAACCTTTCGAAAGAATTCCAACGAGCTTATGAAATAGGTTTTTAATAGCGTTTCCTTATCGATTAAGCAAACCTGCTTAAGCTTAAATAACGACCTTAAGAGCTGGTACGCTAAATTGCAATAATTAAGAAAGGTTTACGACAGCCGATTGCTTATGAATATTAAATGCAAATACCAAAAACGATTAAAGTAAACCCCGAAAGCCGTTAAAAGATTTGATAAATAAATAGCGAAATGGCAGAAATTTATGGCTTAAGGCTAACGTTACGGGGTTTCCGAAATAACTATGCTAGTTATCTGGACGAATTAGTTATGTATAGCAGTAGCGCCGATTATGCTTATTTGGTCGAATTTATTTTTACTTTTTAAGCAAGATAATATCGAACAAGGAACGATTAATTACCTAAAGGTTAGGTTTAATTTTTTAAATTATTAAACCATAACGAATTTATAATAGTTAGCAAAAAAAGTTAAAGCAACGTTCTTAACTTTCCATAAAGCTTTAGCAAACTTTTTTAATTAGGACAATCTTAATTAAGAAAAGATTAAGGATATTAACAATTAGTTACGTAGTAGGATTTCTGGTAAAGGGCCGAAACGAAGCAGTCGTAAAAGTTTCTAAGCGAGCCGAAACAATAGCAGTAATAAACGGAAACGTTAAAAGTTAAACGCATAAAAGATTCGGTATAAAGCGTGCTTAAACCCTGGGCATACGTTACCTTAATGCTATTACGCGTTCCTTAATAAAGTTTCAGTAAAGTTCAAGCCTAATAAGGAAATTTCAGCATTAATCCAGGACCGGATTACTTCCGATTAATCCTTAAAGGAATAGATTAACCGTTTGTCGAAAATTATAAAAAAAATTAACTACCTAAAAAATAAATAAACTTTTAAAGGAAGTAAAACGAATACTGGCGTATTTTTTAATTTCTGATTAACGCAGTACGATAAACGTTGCGTTTTACCCCTTAAGAAATTCGGCTATTTTGGACTT
The DNA here is from genome assembly GCA_004155945.1 of Monosporascus sp. mg162. Lineage (NCBI taxonomy): Eukaryota > Fungi > Ascomycota > Sordariomycetes > Xylariales > Monosporascus > Monosporascus sp. mg162. Next base: position 48,668 of record QJNY01000232.1, read on the forward strand.
AGGGTTTACTATATATTACTTTAACCTAATTAGCAGGTTCTTAAATTATAGGACGACGATCCAAGGCGACGATATATACGTAAGAAATAATTTCGTCCCGATTAAAGGTTATGGAAAAGTAAATATATTACTTTAAAGCCTTAAGAACCTTAAAGCGTTGCGTTTATATAACGTGGCTTATTGCGAGAACTTCGTATGCAACTTGGTATTTTTTCGGCAGCTCCGAAAAAAAGGGTATTAATAGGATAACCGGAAAACTAACAACTTTATTCGAAATAAGTATAATTAGGTAGTTGTTACGTTAATAAATAGGTTTAATTAGTTCGTTATCGAAAATATTAACGTAATAGCTATTTATGCAACCTTTGCAGTTTACAGACGAAACGTTAACTTATATATAGCGAAACTATTACGAATCGGTAACGGTACGATATGGTACCTAAAATTAGGATATTTAAGGCCCGAAGTAATCGCTTAGTTGCAGTTTTATATAAAAGGAGTCCGCCTGAAAGGTTTTACAATAGTCGAATGCTAAGTATGTGATAAGGCGAAAGCTAAAAAGCAAATACGCTGCGAGCCGAAAGAGGAAGTTTCTCGATTAAGATAGCGAATCGCCATCGATTTTACAGATTTCGAAAGAAATCCTGAAGGATATAAATACGTTATGTTTGCGACCGACAGGCACTTAGGATATATCTAAAATATTTACCTGAAAAATCGAAAGTAAGATATATTAATTATAACGTTCCGATATTTCTTAAAAGTTTTAAAGAACCAGGATAAAGTTTTCCTATATTTGTTCGAATATAATAACGAGATCTTGAAACATTACGAGCTTCGAAATATATTTTAGTCGCCTCCTTTTAGTATTAAACTTAAGCCTTTAGCATTACATATCCAGGCCCAGAACAAAGGTGCAAAGCGTTTAAGGTATATAATTAAGAAGAAAACGACTACGATGCAAAATGGCGCTAAGTTACTTTCGTTTTTGATCGTATATATCTTTAAAGCAGCAATGTATCTGTATAACCGTACCTTTAAATACGCATTTTTTTGGCAAAGCTTATACGAGGTTTACTATATTTACCTAACGTATAAAGGCAGCGTTATAGTATTTGATCGGAAGCTTTAATAGGCCTACTTGCGAGTATATAACTGTATGGCTTATGTTATAACAGTTATTACTATAAAGAAAAAATAAAAACTTTAAAAGTTAAACCTTAAGGCATAAATTGGATTTTTTGTCGGTTACCGATTTACGAATATTTACGAGATTTGGAACTTACTGATTAATAAAGTTATCGCTATTCGAAACGTATTGTTTAACGAAAAAGCTACCTTTTTAGGTAATATCAAAAACTTAAAAATAACTTTTTATACGTTACAAAAAAGAAATTACAGAAATTATTACGATAGGTGAAATTACTTAATTAAGGTTTAGGTTATTTAAATATATAGATATAAAAAAAAACGAAAATTTAAGCGGAATAATTTAGTTACCGGTTAAACAGGAAGGATAATTCCAAAGTGGCATAAATGTACGAAACGTACGGAATAAAAAAGAACAAGCTTTTTCGTTTAAGATTAATTACCTTTATACGACCGTTATATTCGAATTACTTCCGTTCCTTAGCCGATTACCTTTACCAATATTTGCTTTAATAATTGTTACGATTAATACGCCAGCGGAAATAATAAAGGTAGCCTTAAGCTTTTATCGTTTTGTTTAACTTAAAGTAACGTTAAAAAACGAAGGTACTTTACGGGTTATAAACGTAAGCTTTCCGTACGTTCCGCGTTAAAAAGATAGTTATCGGCACGATTATAAAATATGGAAAGCCGTATTTAACGTAAAACGATTAACTGACTTTGTTAGTACGATCGATAAGCGGCCGGTAAGCTGCGGAAATTTAAGGAAAATAATTACCCGAAATACGCGTTACTTTGATCGGAAAAGTTTCGATACGAAAATACATAAAATCTTTAAGTTGCGAAACCGGATATATAGGCGCGATTTACCGTTATTATCGCGAAGCCATAAAAAGCTAAATATATACCTATTAAGGGAATTATTTTGTAAGGTCGAAAAGGCTTACTTATAAAGTTATAAGGAAATATAATTTTGGAAAGTTATTAATTAATTTTCTGCTGAATGGAAATAAGTTTTAAGGTATATATAGATATATATTTATAAGTTCGACAAATATACTTAATTACAAAAATGCAAGGTACGTTTCGTCGTATAGAACGATTAATAGCTAAAAAACGTTTGTAATAATATATACGTATCCACTTTAATTAAAAGGTTATTTAAAATCTTAATCGCTATCGCGGTTAAATTCGACTTAAAGCTTAAGCAATATAACGCGGTAAACGCTTTCGTTAACGCCAATTTACTTTATAAAATATACATAAAAACACCCTTAAAATACCTATATCGCAATGACAATTTTTTAATTAAAAAGGCATTATATAAATTAAAGAAATTAGTTTTGCTTTAGTAAAAGGAATTTATTAAAACGTTTAACAATTTAGGATTTAATTCCGTTTTTTATAAACCTTATTATTTTATTCGTTAAAAGGTACTTATTTTTTTTTTTTTTGGGGACGATATCGTTACGGCGTACCGTAAAAAAGATTAAGACCGCGTCGATCAGGTAATTTAGCAAATAAGGAAGCAATATATCTTTATAAAGGGCGAGGACTTATAGTAGTTCTTAAAGATCGTAGTAATCAAAAACAAAGTTAAAAGAAAAATCTAACTTTTTTAACTTAACTTTATAAATAAGCTAACTAATTTAATTCCAAAAAAAAGTTTAAATAATTTTCCAGATACGTAAATAACGAACGTCAAGCTATTGCCGAATCTTAATTTAACCTATCTAAGGTTTATTAACAGATATTTAAAATAAATCGATTTTATCTTGTATGTAACAGTTAATACGCGACACGATATAGCCTTTGCAGTATCCCGACTTGCCCGATTTAACCTAAACCTTAGCGATGCGTATTACAAAGCTGCCGATCGGGTTATATTATACTTAATCGGAACCAAAATATTAACGCTGCATTTCGGAAGTAAGGATTCGTTAGATATATAGAACGACGTTTCCTTTACGGATAATACGATCGATTGAAAAAGTTTTTAAGTTTATGTTATAAGGTTATTCGGAAAAGTGATAAAATAGCGGGCGAATAAATAAAATACAGTAATTACTTTTATAATAAAGACGGAATTATTATTTTTTGCATAAATTACAAAAAAAACCTTATTTAACTTTCGATAAATTAAAGGATTAGAAATTACTTTAAACTGTTAAACCGTTAAATATATAATGCGATAATGGATATATTATTTAGTTTATTAACGCCGACGTTGCCTTATTATAAACGAAACTGCAGTACGTAAATATATATTATTATTAATTATAAAAAGCCGTAAAAAAAATATAATTAAAGTAAATTATACGTTTACGGGCGATATATTAACTAACGGATTAATAAAGGCCCTATTATGAAAACCTTTTAAATATTTCAAAAAATAACTGGGATTAATAGATATTACGGAAGCCTTTAACCGGCGGAAGAATAACCTACAAGTAATTTCAAAGGAAGGATTAGCTAATTAAGAGGATTCGATCGCCGGAGAAAAGGTAAAATGGAACGTTACGGCTTTAAGAAGTGATAAAGTATAATAGTTAACGCCGTAACTGCGTCGAGGCATTGAAGGGGTATGTTAGCTAGCAGAAGGTGCGCTAGCACCCCATATACGGAAAGGCTCTCTTTGATCGGAACATATAGGTTCCGTAACTAGACTCCATAAAATGCGGAATGCGTGCTTTAGAGCGCCTGCAGCTAGTTATCCAATACAACATAACTGATATCCCCTATATCTGACACAAATCAACTCAAATCAATCGAATACTTCTTTGCTACCTGTACCTACAGCTTCTTAACGAGTGAACGCATTATATTAAGGCTCGTTGCGGGCGTTATGTCGCCATTCCCCCCCCTAACCTGCCCGCAACCGACTAGCTTTTAACGCGTCCAAGCCAATATTACCCCCAATTCGTACGACCCGAAGCCGACCGACTAAATAACTATTCTCGACCGAATCCTTAACCTAAATACGCGAGCATTTCTTGTCCGGCTTTAATACGTTAAAGATATACGTCGGAGAACGTGTTATAGGACGCATTGGAAGTACGTTAAGAACGCGTTGGGGGGCATGGGGGTCCGTGCAGGGCGTCTCCCGGAACGTCTCGCGGGACGTATAGCAGGGCGTATCGGATTTGATTTTGCAATAACTCGAAACCTACGCAATTATACGATTAAAACAAACGTTTTCCGGAAAAAGAAATATTTGTTATATAGGATAAACAAGGTCTTTTAGCCAGCAGAAAGGCCGTAGCAAAGAATTGCTACTAACAGCTACTAAAGTTGGTCGCTCGCATATAGGTTGGCAGGAAGAAATGGTCATATGGCGTCCGCAACAAGCCTTGATATAATGCGTGCACTCGTCGAAAAGCTATAGATACAGTTAGCAAAGAAGCATTCGATTGATTTGAGTTGATTTGAGGTATTGTAGTTGAGTAGGTTAAGTGTGCAGTTGACGGGTGTTAAAAAGTGTTGCGCTTATTGGTGTGTTGCGCTTACTGGTGTAGCACGTTAAAAGTAATTATTATATCTTATTAATTCGCCCAGTATTTTATTATTCTTTTAAATAACCGAATAACATAGGTTAAAAAAGATTTTTAATCGATTATATTATCCGCAAAAAAGGCATTATTTTAGATATTTAACGAATTTTTACCCCCGAACTGTAATGCTAATATTTTGGTCCCAATTAGCTATAATATAATTCGATCGGCCGTTTTATAAGACGCGTCGTTAAGGTTCAGGTTAAATCGGGTAAATCGGAATACCGTAAAAGCTATATTAGGTTACGTATTAACTGCTACGTATAAAATAAAACCGATTTCTTTTAACATTTATCAACAAAATTTAAATAAGCTAGATTAGGATTTAGTAGTAACTCGATGTTCGTTATCAGCATAGTTAGAAAGTTATTTAGATTTTCTTTTAAAATCAAGTTAACTAATTTATTTATAAAATCTAATTTAAAAAGCTAAATTCTTTTTAATTTTATCTTTAAGTACTTCGATGCTTAAAGATTACTATAAGAATTTATCTCTTATAAATGTATATCGTTTCTTTATCTGTTGAATTACCTAATCAATAAGGTTTTAAGTTTTTTAACAGTACGCCATAACGATATCGTTTATAAAAAAAAAGTAAATAAATACCCCTTAGCGAATAAAATAATAAGGTTTATATAACACAATACTAACTTCTGAATTTTTAAACGTCTTAATAAATTCCTTTTGCTAAAACAAGTGTAACTTTTTTATTTTATATAATACCTTTTGAATTTAGAAAATTTATTACGATACAAATATTCTCAGAATATCTTTATATATACTTTATAAAGTAATTAAACGTTAATAAAGATGTTAATAGCATCATATTAGTTTAGCTTTAAATCGAACCTAACCGTAATAACAATTAAGGTTTCAAATAATCTTTTAGCTAAAGTAAATATATATATATTATTACGAACGTTTTTTATTTATTAATTGTTTCGTACAACGAAACGTCTCTTCCATTTTTGCAATCAGGTATCCTTATCAAATTTGTAAATATATATTTATATATAACGTCTCATACGGTTAAACTAGACACACGATTAAACGGGACACTTTTTGGCATTCCGCAGCAACAAATTCAAATAACTTAACAACAACATATCGCATTAATTAAAATCAATCGAACTCTTTTTCGCTAGACGTATTTACAACTTTTACATAAGTACGCGCATTATGCCCAGGCTTGCCGCAGACGCCATACTTCCGTTCCTTGGTTTTAATCCTTTTACGACGACTTCCTCCAGTCGCTGTTAGCTGCATTTTTTACTACTCCTTTCTTCTTGGGCCAGAAAAGTTTGTTCCTTTTATATAGTAAGTATTTTACGTTTGTTTTTGGTCCTGCAACGTTTGCTTAAGACGTAATTGGTTGCGTATAATTAAGTAACTTCTTTTTTTAAAAAAACATTTTTGTACAAAATTAATAAGTAACTTTTGCTTAAAAAATAAACCGATTTAATTATTTTAGTTAACGAATTACCTTGTTAGTTTTTAATTTTCTTTTGTAACTAACGTAATTATCGCGTTACTTCTTTAATATTCTTAAGAGCTTTTGCAGGCGGGAAACGAATAGAACTGGTATAGATCAGCGGGAAGACGGTCGGCGTAGGCACAACTAGAAGAACTTCCAATTTGGAAAAAACGTTATTGGGATGGAATAGAACAAAACCAGCTTTCGCAAATCCAGATTTGATGTTATCGGACGTTATGGCAGCTTGGAACGCGTCGTAGAAGCCGGCGAGGAAATTTTTTTGGCAATATAAGTATGATGGTATTGTATTAGAGTTTCGATGTACCGCGAATAAACGCGTTTTAAAACAAAAAAACAAGATATATTAAAAGGTTAAAGCCGATGCGAAAAATACGCGGGTATATAAAGCGTAATAATGTTGTTGTTGGCGCAGTATTTTTCGAATTCCATCGAATGGTAACTTTTATGGCCGTCGGGGATAAGGAAACGTTTCGAACCTTTCGTATGCGTCCGAATATTCTTGTTAAAATGCTGGATTTATCTGAGATTCAATTTACTTATTATTTAGCCATTATTATTTAATGCGATTTTTTAATCTGCTACTCGCAGTAGGTTATCGCGGTATCAAGATTTAAGCTAATTCTTCCCTGTTTTGATGATAAATAACGGCATAACTTAACCTTGGAAATTAACAACTTGGATAACTGTAACTTATTTTTTATTCCTTTGTTGCGTTTGTTTAAGTTTCTACGTTTTTCAACATTGGTAATTACTATATCCGTTGCCATAAGAAGCTCCATCAAAAATCCAGTCTCGTTGAAGTTATAAATATCCTTTTCTACGATGCCATACTTTACGGTTGTAGCTCGAACAAGCTCGAACTATTTGCGAAACGTTTCTAGATTTTCGCATAAAACTCGCTGATAATCGATTTTCCTGTTTAAACGCGTCCGGATTTTTTTTTTGCCGTCTAATAAAGTTCGACGCCCAGTTAATTCTAACGCGTTCTGTAACGCCCTGGGCCACCAATATATTGGCCATATTTTTAACGTATTGAAGCCAGACAGGAAACGCTTGCGTATCTAGGTTAAAGATTTGGTCGACAATCTATTTCTTTTCGGTCGGCGTCAATTTCTGCTTAGGAGGAATAACATCGGTTCGAACGCGTTTATTATAATATCGGGCCTTTAAGGTAAAATAGGGGACTTCATAAATAGAATTAAGATTTTTGTAACTAAGTTTCGGGTCTCTTTTTTTAGCCTGAATGGCTAGGTTCATTTTCGCTTCTTTTGTAAGGCGCTCCATATTGTGGTTGTTGAGAAATGGGCAATTGAAGATGTGTTAGAATAGCTAAAAAAGTGTCCCGCTCAATCGTGTGTCCCGTTCAACCGTGTAGGACATTATCCTAAAACTTTATTTCCCTTTCGGAAAAAACTAATTAACGACTTTCCAGGATTGTATCTTTTTACAACTTTATATGTAAACCTTTTCGGCTTTATGAAATAACTCCTTTAACGGGTATATATTTAGCTTTTTATAACCCTGCGGCGATAACAGTAAATCGCGCTTATATGTCCGGTTTCGCGGGTTAAAGACTTTACATATTTTCGTATTAAAACCTTTCCGATCAAAGTAACGCGCATTTCGAGTAATTAACTTAAATCTCCACAACTTAACGGCCGATTATCGATCGTATTAACAAAATAAGCTAATCGTTTTACGTTAAACGCAACTTTTCATACTTTATAATCATACTGATAATTATCCTTTCGCCGCGGAACGTACGAGAAGCTTATATTTATAACTCGAAAGGTACCTTCGTTTTTTACAGTTATTTTGTGTTAAACAAAACGATAAAAGCTTAAAATTATCTTTATGACTTCTGCTAACGCATTAATCGTAATAAGTATTAAAGCAAATGCTAGTAAAAGTAATAGTTTAAAAGACGGACATAGTTCGAATATAACGGTCTTATAAATGTAATCAATTTTATGTAAATACCCTTGTTTTCCTTATTCCGTATATTTTATACGTTTGTACCATTTTTAGACTCCTCTTTCTATCTAACCGGCAGCTAAATTATTCCGTTTAAATTCTCGTTTTCTTTTAATATCTATATATTTAGGTAACTTAGATCTTAATTAAGTAATTTTACCTATCGCAATAACTTTTATAACTTTTTTTCTATAACGTGCAAAATGTCGTCCTTTAAGTTTTTAATATTACTTAAAAAGTAACCTTTTGGTTGAATAGTACGTTTCGAATAGCGATAACCTTATTAATCAACGGATTCCAAATCTCGTAGAAGTTCGTAAATCGGTAACCGACGCAAAACTCAATCCATATCTTAAAGTTCAGCTTTTAAGATTTTTATTCTTTTTTCATAGCGGCAGCTATTATAACATAAGCCATATAGCTATATACTCGTAGGTAAACCTGTTAAAACTTCCGATCAAGTACTGTAATACCGTCTTTATACGCCAAGTAAATATAGTAGACTTCGTATAGTCTTTGGCAAAGAAATGCGGATTTGAGGATATGGCTATACAAATACATTATTGCTTTAAAGATATTTACGATCAAAAAGGAGAATAACTTAGCGTTATTTCGTATCGTAGTTACTTTCGTCTTAATTATAACCCCTAAAGGTTTTGAACCCCCGTTCTGTGTCTAAATATACGGTATTAAAAGTTTAAATTTAATACTGAAAAAAAGCGATTAATGCATATTTCGAAGTTGGTAAATTTTTAAGATTTTGTTATCGTATTCGAACATCTTTAAAAAAACTTTATCCTGGTTCTTCAAAGCCCTTAAACAGTATCGGAACGTAATAATCAATATATCTTACTTTCGATTCTTAAGATAAATATCCCAGATAAAGTCTAAATACCTATCGGTAACAAATATAACGTATCTGTATTCTTTAAGGTTTTCTTCGAAATTTATAAAGCCGATGGCAATTCCTTATCCTAATCTGAAAGCTCCTTCCTTCGACCGACGGCATATTTGCCTTTTAGCTTTCGCCTTACCACATATTTAGCATTGGACTGTTATAAAATCCTTTAAGCGGAGTCCATTTATATGGAATTATAACTGGGCGATTATTTCGGTCCCTGGATATCCTAGTTTTAAGTGCCATATCGTACCGTTACCGATTTGCAGTAGTTTCACTATATATAAATTAGTGTTTCGTCTATAAACTATAAAGGCTACATAAGTAACCGTTACGCTAATATTTTCGATAACGAACTAATTAAACTTGTTTATTAACGTAATAACTACTTAATTATACTTATCTCGAATAAAATTGTTAATTCCCTGGTTGTTTTACTAATATCCCTTTTTTCGAAGATGCCGGAAAAATACCAGGTTATATATGAGGTTTTCACAATAAACCACGTTATATAAACGCAGCGCTTTAAGGCTTTTAAAGCTTTAAAGCAATATATCCATTTTTGTGTATCCTTTAATCGGGACAAATTATTCCTTACGTACATACCGTTGCCTTAGATCGTTATTTTATAATTCAGAATCTATTAATCAGGTTAAAAATATATATCGTAAACTCTAAATCTAGAATACTCAAATTTGTTAGGGAGTAAAACGCGACGTTTATCACATTACGTTAATTAGAAATTAAAAAAATGCGAAAGTTCGTTTTACTCCCTTTAAAAGTTAATATATCTTTTAAGTAATTAATTTTTCTGTAATTTTCAACAGACGATCAATTTTTTCCTTTAAGAATTAATCGGAAGTAATTCGGTTCCGGACCAATATTAAAACTTACTTATTAAGCTTAAACTTTCCTGGGGTTTTATTAAGGAACGCATAATAGCATTAAAGTAATATATATCCAAGCTTTAGGCACGATTTATACCAAATTCCTTATATGTTTAACTTTTGGCGCTTCCGTTTGTTATTACTGCTATTTCGGCCCGCTTAAAAACCTTTACGACTGTTTCGTTTCGGCTCTTTGCCAAAAATTCTACCATATAACTAATTGTTAATATCTTTAATCTCTTTTTAATTAGGATCGTCCTAATTAAAAAGATTTACTAAAGCGTTACGGAAAATCGGAAACGTTGCTTTAACGTTTCTTGCTAACTGTTATAAATTCATTATAGTCTAGTAATCTAAAACATTAGCTTTAACCTTGACGTAAATAATCGTTCCTTTTTCGATATTATCCCGCTTAAAAAGCATAAATAAATTCGACTAATTAGGCATAATCGGCGCTACTGCTATATAAATCTTTTTCATTTAAATAACTAATATAAATATTTCAAAAATCTCGTAACGTTAATCTTGAGCCCTAATTTTCTACCACTTCGCTATCTATTTATTAAACGTTTTCGCGGCTTTCAGGACCTGCTTTAATCGTTTTTCGTATTCGCGTTTGGTATTTATAAGCAATCGGCTATCGTAAACCTTTCCTAATTATTACAATTTGGCGTATCAGTATTTAAGGTCGTTATCTAAGCTTAAATAGATTTACTTAATTGATAAAAAAACGCTATTTAAAACCTATTTCATAAGCGCGTTAAAATCGTTTCGGAAAGTTTTATATTTTCGGTTTAAGTAAATATAAGTCTCAAAGTCCTAATTATAGGCTTACTTACCTTTAGTCGTTATTTCGAAGGCATTTATTAGATAATTCGTATAATCGATTTTTCCGACTTGTAAAGTTCTTTCGGAAAAAATACTAATTGGTTGCGTTATTATCTAACGAACTAATTTCTTTGAATAAAATGCAATAACGGGCGCTATAAGTTTACCAGGCCATAAAACGTTCTGATTAGAATTAATATAATCTTATAAATTATATCCTTTAGCTCTGGTTTTAAATTCGTTCTTAAATGTGTCCCAGTCCTTAAAACCGGTATAAATAACTGCGGAGATCGTCGGTGCGATCGCTATTGTAACTAATAAGTATACAGATAATTGCTACTAATGTACAGCTTGTATCGTTTTAGCAACAGCTGATCAATTGATAGATAACGCGAATTAAGCAAATAAGATTTTTAATTGTTAGATATCGGAGATATCAGTTATGTTGTATTGGATGACTAGCTACAGGCGCTTTAAGACGCGCATTCCTCTTTTATGGAAACGGTCGGCGTAAGTAAAACTAAAAGAACTTCCAATTCGGCGAAGACGATATTAGGACCGAATGAAACAAGACCAGCTTTCGCGAATCCAGATTTGATATTATCGGACGTTATGGTAGCTTAGAACGCGTCGTAGAAGCCGGCGAGAAAATCTTCTTTAACAATATAGGTATAATAACGTCGCATTAAATCTTCGATATACTGCGAATAAGCACGTTTTAAAATAGAAAACTAAGATGCATCAAAAGGCTAAAACCGATAGAAAAAATGGGCGGGTATACAAAGCGTAATAATGTTGTTATTAGCGCAATATCTTTCGAATTCCATCGAATAGTAACTTTCGTAGCCATCGAGGATAAAAAACGTTTCGTATCTTTTGCACGCGTCTAAATATATTTGTCAAAACGCTGGATTTATTCGAAACCTAATTTATTTGTTATCCAGCCATTATTATTTAATGCGATCTTTTAATCGGTTACTTCCAATGGATTATCGTAATACCAGGACCCAAGATAACTTTTCTTCGTCACCATAGCAAATAACGGCATAATCTAACCTTAGGAATTAACAGCCTAAATAACTATAATTTATTTTTTATTTCCTTATTACGTTTAGGTAAGTTTTTTACGTCTTTCGACATTAATAATTACTATACTCGTACCTATAAGAAGCCCCATCAAAAATTGAGTCTCGTTAAAGTTGTAAATATTCTTTTTTTGCGATACTATACTTCGCGATTGTAAGCCGAATAAACTTGAACTACTTGTAAAATGTTTCTGGATTTTCGGATAGGACCCGTTAATAATCGATCTTTCGATTTAAACGCGTTTAAATCTTTTTTTGCCGTTTAGCAAAGCTCGACGCCCAATTAACTCCGACGCGTTTCGTAACGCGCTGGGCTAGCTGTATATTAGCTATATCTTTAATATGCTAAAGCCGGACAAGAAACGCTCGCGTATCTAGGTCAAGGATTCGGTCGGCAATCCATTTCTTTTCGGTCGGCGTCAATTTCTGCAAAGGAGAGATAATATCGGCTCGGACGTATCTACCGATAGAACGGTGTACTAAAGTAGAATATGGAACTTCCTAGGTAGAACTACGCTTTCTGTAACTAAGTGTCGGGTCTCCTTTTTTAGCCTGAATGGCTGGGTTCATTCTCGCTTCATTTATAAGGCGTTCCATAATGTTGGTGTTGAGAAATGGAGGATTGAAAATAGAGAGTTGGAATGGCTAGAAAAGCGGTTCGCTCATATATATCTCTCGCTCATAAGTGTGGCACGTTACCGAAAAAGCTACTAGAATAAATAGCTAAGGTATTCTTACAGTACCATAAGTACGATAAGTTATTTGAAAAGGAACTTAATATCAAATAGCCAGAATATAACAAATGAAACTATAAAATAGTATTGAAAAATAGGAAAAGTACCGCCTTTTATCGGATAACGTCCTATACAAGCAAGCGGACCACACTACTAAGCGGACCAAAATTTAGCACCTCGCAACAGCCAATCTACATAACTCAACCACATCACATCAAATCAACCCAAATCAAGTAAATGCTTCTTTTGCTGACTGTATCTACAGCTTCTTAATCAGTGCACGCATTATATCAAGGCTTATTGCGGACGCCATGTTGCCATTTCTTCCCTCTAACCTGGCTGCGACCGACTACCTCTTAACGCGTCTAAGCTAATATTACCTCCATTTTGTACGATATAAAGCCGACCGACTAGATAACTATTCTCGACCGAATCTTTAACCCAACTACGCCAGCATTTCTTGTCCGGCTTTAAGGCGTTGGATATACGTTACCTCGTCGATATCAGGCTCCATTTTTGAGGTTGGGGCTGCGCCACAGGCGCAGCCGTAGCTAGCGCTTTTGATCAAGAAGTAGCTGCAAGGGTCAGACGTATCGACTAAACCTTTTTAAGAAGAAGCTCTACAGAAATAACAAAACCTCAAACACAAAGCCTGATGTCAAGTTGTGATTTTTTGGCTCCATTACGTACACTCTCATACAAATTTCCTAAAATCTAACTTGGAAACTGGCAAATATAAACATAATAAAAATAAATGGAAAATAATAAAAAGCTTTGTCATATAATACTTTAAAAGGACTTCCTAACTATGGATATAACTTTCTAATCGGGATTAACTTGATAGAGACATTAAAAAAAACAAATAAAAGTTTTGTTCTGCTTACCCTCGGCCCTCCCCCCAACCGCAACACCCTTATGGCTACCACGCAACAACCACAATCCGTACGGCTAAAAGAATAGCTGGACGAGCTTCTCCCATACTGAATTAGCTTTGGAAGGTCCATAGCAGAATGTTGCGACCGGTAGTTGTTGCGTTGCAGCAAGAAGGGCGTTCCGGTCAATCAAGTCCGGAACCTTTTCATGCCTGCGATAACGCAACTACCGCGTACAACATTTCGCTATGGGCCTTCCAAGGGTAACTTAGTTTGAAGGGAGCCCGTCCTGCAATATTTTTGCCCGTACGAATTATGGTTATTGCGTCGCAGCCATAAGGGCGTTCCGGTCAATCAAGTCCGGAACCTGCTCATGGCTGCGACAACGCAACCACCGCGTGCAATATTTCCCCCAAAAAAAATAACCAATTAATGCTCGATATATGGCTAAAAGCATATTAAAGATGGGACGAAAACCTATGCATAAGCAAACCCGATCAGCACGGAAAACGTTACGCTATTAACTATAGACGCCTTTAATGTGAAATATATAAGGACAAGAAAGAATATATCGTGCGGCGAATTACGCGTATATGTCGACAAGGTTCTGACTTTAGGAATCGAACCGGAAAAAACCCCAAAAACTAGAACTAATACCGACACCTGCGAGAAACGACGACGATGAAAAAAATCGACGAACTGGCAGCAACCAGGAGCTGGTCAAAAGGTAAGTACTGCCCGGCGGGAAAATCCTAGTGCTATTACGAATAATGCGATCACCAAACGCAGAAAACACTGATCTAAAGAATAATAGAAAAGTACGGCCAGAAAATAATTACCGATCTACAAATTCAGTTAACCTTTACGGAAAACCCGGAAGAACGATTAGTTATATAAAGGAAATTCGCTTTTTTTCGAATAAAAGCTGGAAATTTTTGAAGTTAAAATATATTATTAAAAAAGCGTTTTAAAACCAAATGCAATTTTTAATAGTAACGCTGCGCCGATAAAAGCAATAATTAAAGCAAATTCAGAACAAAAACAAAGAATTCGGAAAAAGAATTTAACAAGTCGAAAATAACCTAAAAGATTTAAGCTACTTATAAGAAGGCCTAAAGTTGGCAAAAAGAATAGAAATAAATAATGACATCTTAGAAAAGCTTTAAACGTAATAAAAATAACGCGAAAAAAACTTATTACGATATAAATACGAATTAAAAACAAACGAAATACCGTAGTTATAGACTGCGGTAAAACAAAAAGTAATTACAGCGCCTTACAAGTAATTAACGAATTCAAGTTACCATAGAAAAATAAGAAATACCTTTACCAAGACGAAAATACCGAAAGCTAAATATTTAGCTACGACGATAAATAAATCCGACGCGAAATTAATTAATTCAAAACTTTTATCGAAAAAAGAAAAGAAATAATTAATTTCGATACTATTTTTATAAAGGATTACGATTTAAGGCTCAGATTATTATGGTTGAAAAAAATATAATCCGGTTATTAACTGGAAATTTTGTAAAATAAATTACGATTTATTTTTTAATAATAAGCTAAACGATAAAAGATTTTAACATTCGATCAATATCATAAATAAATGTCAGTATAAGCAAATAGCAAAACATTATTACCTAAAGGAATACGGCATATTAAAAAAAGAGCATAATAGAAAAATACGACGCATTATCGCCAACCTTAAAGCAAAATTTAAGTAAATAAATAACGATTTCAAACGACCGTCCGAAAGGTTAGCAAAATAAATAGCTAAACTACTTTTACAATATTATAAGTATGAGAAGTTATTTAGCAAAAAACTTAATACTAAATTACTGAAATATAACGAATAAATTTATGAAATAATCCTTAAAAATAGCAAGAGTACCGTCTTTTATCCGATATATAACCTGAACTATGTAAGATTATATACATTCCGCAATTACCTCGAAGATAGGCTTCGAAAAAATTAAATATAACGTTCTAAATTACCAGCCGAATACTTTATATTTTTCGTACCAAAGAAAAAAGAAAAGCTTTGATTCGTAATAAATTATAGACAACTTAGCGATATTACCGTTAAAGACCAAACGCCGTTATTTATAATTACTAAATAAAGGACCGCCTGTACGTTACAGTTATTAACCTTCGAGATAGTTATAATATAATTCGGATTAAGGAAGAAGACGAATAAAAAACAACTTTCAGGACGAAATATAGCTTATACGAATACCTAGTTACCTTTATAGAATTAGCTAACGCGCCAGCGACCTTTTAACGAACAATAAACTATATGCTAAAAGATTACGTGTAGATTTTTGCTATTTGCTACCTCGACGATATTCTTATTTACTCGGAAACGGAACAAAAGCACGAAAAATACGTTTATCAAGATTTACAAGCGTTATAAAACGCCAAACCTTTGGTTAATACTGAAAAAAGCTAACTTTATAAGCAAAAAGTTAAATTTTTAGGATATATTATTACGCCAAGACAAATTCGCATAAATATTAAAAAGCTATCAGTAGTTAAAAACTAGGTACAGCTTATTAATGTTAAGAAAATACAAGCATTTCTTGAATTTATTAATTATTACCGACGATTTATACGCAACTTGAGCAAAAAGGCTATGCCATTAATGGAATTTACCCAAAAGGATAAACAGCTTAAATAAACTCTAAAAAAAGAAATAGCTTTCCAGCAGATTAAGGACGCCCTTATTAATAAACCAGTACTGATTATATACGACCTAAAGCAACTAGTTAAGCTAGAAACCGATATTTCGGATTATGCCTTAAAAGCCGTAATTAGATATCGAAACGATTAAAGAATATTTTTACCTACTTGCGTTTTATTCCTATAAGCTATATAAAGCCGAACTAAGTTACCCTATCTACGATAAGAAATTTCTAGCTATCCTCAACGCTTTTAAGGAATTTAAATATTATCTTAAAGGCAGCATATACCGAAGTAAGGTATATACGGATTACAAAAACATTATATACTTTTTTACGATACGAAAACTTGTTAAAAAACAATTGCGCTATATAAAAAGCCTTTTTAATTACGATTACGTTATTATCCAGCGTAAAGGATTAGAAAATGGTAAAGTAAATGCATTTAACAAACGACTTAACCTGGAAAAACCTTGATTAAGATATAGAAAACAATTTTGGATATTATACTCGAAGAATAACTAAAATAGAGACGAATTATTACGATACGAACGATACTACATAATATATCGTAACGGATATAACAATATAATGCCCATTAACCAGTAAAGTACTAAACATATAAAATATAGATACCCGAAAACCTATAAAAGGACCTAATACGGAACTTATACAAAGATCCAGTATATAAACAACTAGGGGTCTATAAAACCTTAAAACGTTTACAACGGATATATTACTTCTTTAAGATAAAAACTACTATAAAGATATAATGCGATAATGCGATATTTGCGTTAAATTAAAGGCACGACGATACAAACCCCACGGAAAATTATAACCCTTACCAGTCGTTAAGCGACTATAAAATTCGATTATATTTAATTTTATTACCAAGTTTCTTTTATTTAAAAATCCAGCTATAGAAATATATTACGATAACATTTTCGTAATCATTAATCGATTTATGACATTTTCTTATTTTCTATCCTATAACAAAAGTATCGATATAAAGCAATTCGCATAGATTTTCTTTGGATGTATTTTAAGTACTTACGGACTTTTAACGGAAATTGTTTCGAATAAAGGTATCTTTATATTAAAACTTTAGCCAGTATTAATAGCTTCACTTAGATTAAATTACAAATTATCTAACGTATTTAAACCTTAAATAAACTAACAAACAGAAAAAACTAACCAAACGTTAAAAACGTACTTATAATATTATATTAATTAACGTGCCACACCACCGAGCGCAACGCTTTTGGATACCTCGCAACAATCAATCCAAACAACTCAACCACATCACGTCAAATCAATTAAAATCAATCGAATGCTTCTTTGCTAACCGTGTCTACAGCTTCTCGACGAGTGCACGCATTATATCAAGGCTTGTTGCAGACGCCATATTGCTATTCCTTCCTGCTAACGCATATGCGACCGACTAGCCCCCAACGTGTTCAAGCCAATATTACCTCCATTTCGTACGAATAAAGCCAACCGACATGAAACCCATTATTAACCGAATACCTAATCCCAATATGTAAGCCCTCCCATTCGGATGCAATACGTTGGGGGTATATACGTCGGAGAACGTGTTAGAGGGCGGATTTGAAAGCGCGCTGCGGGACGGATTGCGGGGCGTGTCAGGGCGTGTCGTAGAACGCGTAGCAGGACGTGTCGGTCTTGTCAGATATAGGGGACATCAGATGTGTTGTATTAATTGGCTAGTTGCGTGCATTCTAGCAACGCCTACTGATCTTTGAAGTAGTCTAACC
Organism: Monosporascus sp. mg162; assembly: GCA_004155945.1. Classification (NCBI taxonomy): domain Eukaryota; kingdom Fungi; phylum Ascomycota; class Sordariomycetes; order Xylariales; genus Monosporascus; species Monosporascus sp. mg162. The sequence goes on from QJNY01000232.1 coordinate 66,594, forward strand.
ACGGAGCATATTTCTTCCGATCAAAGGGAGCCTTTCCATATATGGGATGCTAGCGTACCCCCTGCTAGCTGACACACCCCCTCAACGCCTTAACGCAGTTACGGCGTTAACCGTCACACTTCATCACTTCCTAAAGACGCAGCGTTCCATTCCACCTTACCTCCGGCGATCGAATCCTCTTAATTAGCCAATTCCTGCTTTAAAATTACTCGTAGATTATTCTTCCGCCGATTAAAAGCTTCCGTAGCATTTATTAATCCTAGCTGCTTTTTAAAATACCTAAAAGGTTTTCGTATCAAGGCCTTAATTAATCCATCAGCCAATATGTTACCCGTAAACGTATAATTTACTTTGATTATATTCTTCTTTACGGCTTTTCATAAATAATAATTATATATATTTATATACCGCAACTTCGTTCGTAATAAGGCGACGTCGGCGTTAATAAGCTAAATAATTTATCGATTATCGTATTATATATTTAACGGCCTAATATTTAAAGTACCTTTTAATTTTTTAATTAATCGAAAGCTAAATAAGGCTTTTTTTATAACTTACGCACAAAACAATAATTCCGCTTTTATTATAAATGTAATTATTATATTTTATTTGTTCGCCCGTTATCTTATTACTTCTTTAAATAATTTTATAATATAAACTTAAAAGCTTTTTCGATCGATCGTATTATCCGCAAAAAAAAAACGTTATTTCAAGTATTTAATAAATCTTTACCCCCGAAAGGCAGCGCTAATATTTTGGTCCCGATCAGGTATAATATAACCCGATCGGCAGCTTTATAATACGTATTGCTAAGGTTCAGATTAACTCGGGCAAATCGGGATACCGCAAAGGGTATATCGGATCGCGTATTAACTATTACGTACAAAATAAAACCGATCTTTTTCTGGTATTTATTAATAAACTCTAAATAAGCTAAATCAAAATTCGGCATTAACTTAACGCTTATTATTAACGTATTTAAAAAGTTATTTATACTTTTTTTAAAACTAAGTTAATTAATTTATTTATAAAGTTAAATTAAAAAAGCCAACTTTTTCATTTAGTTTTATCCTTAATTACTTCGATCCTTAGAAACTACTATAAATCCTTGTCCCTTATAAAAGTATATCGCTTCCTTATTTACTAAATTACCTATCGACAAGATCTTAATCTTTTTTACAATACGCCGGAACAATATCGTTTATAAAAAAAAAGATAAATATTCCTTAACGAATAAAATAACAAGATTTATAAAAAATAAGGCTAAATCTCAAACTTTTAAACGTCCTAATAAATTCCTTTTACTAAAGCAAACGTAATTCCCTTAATCGATATAATACTTTTTTAATTAGGAAAATCTTGCTATAATACGGGTATTCTAGAAATGTTTTTATATACATTTTATAAGGTAAATTAGCGTTAACGAAAATGTTTACCGCATTATATTATTTAAGCTTTAAATCGAATCGAACCGTAATAGCGATTAAGGTTTTAAATAACCTTCCAGCTAAAATAAATACGTATATATTATTATAAACGTTCTTTTCTCCCTAAAAAAGACGTAGCCGTGTAGACAAAATTGGATAAAATGATAGATTGCTACCTCAATTCCTAGGCTTCACTAAACGTATCTCTTTCGCAACTCCTATCCACGTCGATTCTTGTCGAAATTCTGGACGGTCTTCGCAATCCGGAACAGCCGGGCAAACTATCGCTCGTAATTCTCCGTACACCGTTTCAAAATCTGAACGTCGAAGTTGTTAAGCAGGTTACTGTCTTCCCCTTCCAGTTTCGCCAATAGTTCCGTTATAATCGTCATATTTTTCGGCATATAATTTTGCAAAAATTGATTACCGTTATTTTTTCGAATCAAATCGTATCCGAAAATCAAAAGCCGGAGTCGATCTTCTTGGGAAAGATTTTTTAGGTCGACAGTAATGTCGACAGTTTTAGCTCGTCCGAGAATTTGGTAGGAATTGTATACCGTTAATAAAATTGTTTCTGTAGAAATTCTGCGGTTCCAGATTACCGATATCGCATATTCGGACTTATACGGCATGTTATCTTGGGTAATTCGAAAGAATAGTCTAATGCCAAGTACTTTTTGCCTAGTTATCGTATTAATATTTTCCTTTTAACTGTAAAAACAATAGAATAGTAAAACTGGCGAAGGCTTAAAAAAATGCAAATCTTTTATACGTAATTAAGGTTTACCGTTAAGGTTTGTCTTTAAGGTTTATTCTTAACGTTTATCTTTAAGGTTTATTTTTAAGATTTATTTTTAAAGTTTATTTTTAAGGTTTACCGTTAAGGTTTGCTTTTGAGGTTTATCTTTAAGATTTACCGTTAAGGTTTGCCTTTAAAGTTTATCTTTAAGGTTTATTACGTAAAGCTTAAAATTTCCTGGATTATATTATTTAATCCTGCCGAACCAGCCAGCGGGCATAAGGTTTATCAGGGTCGAAGCTTATCGGCAACCACGAATTCGGCTTCAAAATAAGGCTTTATAAGATTAAGGTATCAATCTATCCTAACCGTAAAAACCATTAATCAATTATCGTATTCGAAAATACTGGATATAGTATCTATCGTGCAAATTACATCGTATAATAATTTTTTGTATATTTGGCTCAGCCTGGAAAATAAGGCTTAAACCCATTCGACCTTGCTTGCAAACGTTCTTTAATTATTAATCGCCCTCTACGACGAAACGTACCTTGCATTTTTATAACCAGTTATACTTATCGAATTTATAAATATATACTTATATATACTTTAAAACTTATTTCCGTTTAATTAAAAATTAATTAATAATTTTTCAAAATTATATCTTTTTATAACTTTATAAATTATCCTTTTAAGCCTTACGAAATAACTGTTTTAATGGGTATATCTTCAGCTTTTTATAACCTCGCAACGGTAACGATAAATCGCGCTTATATACCCGGTTTCGCAACTTAAGGATTTTATATATTTTGATATCGAAACTTTTCCGATTAAAGTAACGCGTACTTCGGATAATTATTTTCCCTAAATTTCCGCAGCTTACCGGCCGATTATTGATCGTATTAACAAAGTAAGCTAATCGTTCTACGTTAAACGCGGCTTTTTATACTTTATAATCGTACCGATAACCATTCTTTCGACGCGGAACGTTCGGGAAGGTTACGTTTACAACCCGTAAAATACCTTTGTTTTTTACTGCTACTTTAAGTTAAATAAAACGATAAAAACTTAAGGTTACCTTTATTACTTCCGCTAACGTACTAATCGTAATAATTATTAAAACAAACGTTAATAAACGTAATAAGCTAAAAGACGGAAATAGTTCGAACATAACGGTCGTATAAGGGTAATTAATTCCATGCGAACAGGTTTATTTTTTCCCATTCCGTACGTTTCGTACGCTTATGCCATTTTAGAACTATCCTTTTTGTTTAACCGGTAGTTAAATTATTCCGTTCAAATTTTCGTTTTCTTTTTATCTTTATATATTTAAGTAATTTAGGCCTTAATTAAATAATTTTATTTATGGTAGTAATTTTTATAGCTTTTCATTTATAACGTAGAAAAGGTCGTTTTTTAAGTTTTTAATATTACTTAAAAAAATAACCTTTTCGTTAAATAATACGTTTCGAATAGCGATAACCTTATTAATTAATAAGTTCCGGATTTCGTAAATATTCGTAAATCGGTAACCGACGAAAAACCCAATTTATGCTTTAAGGTTCAGCTTTTAAAATTTTAATTCTTTCTTTATAGCAGCAGCTATTATAACATAGGCCATGCAGTTATATATTCGCAGATAAGCCTATTAAGGTTTCCGATTAAATACTATAACGCCGTCCCTATATGCCAGGTAAATATAATAAACCTCGTATAAGCTTTCCCAGAAAAATGCGTATTTAAAAGGACAGTTATACAAATATACTGCCGCTTTAAAGATATATACGATCAAAAACGAAAGTAACTTAACGCTATTTTGTATCGCAGTCGCTTTTCCCTTAACTATACCTTTTAAACGCTTTATACCCCCGTTTTAAGCCTGGGTATACGTATTAAAGGCTTAAATTTGATATTCAAAAAAAGCAACTAAAGCATATTTCGAAGCTGGTAATTTTTCAAGATTTCGTTATCGCATTCGAACACTAATAGAAAAACCTTATCCTGGGTTTTCAGAACCCCTAGGAAATATCGGAACGTTATAATTAATATATCTTGCTTTCGATTCTTTAAGTAAATATTCCAAATATATCCTAAATACCTATCGGTCGCAAACATAACGTATTTATACCCTTTAAGGTCTTCTTCGAAATCTGTAAAATCGATAGCGATTCGTTATCCTAATCGGGAAGCTTCCTTCCTCGACTTGCGGCGTATTTGCCTTTTAGCTTTCGCCTTGCTACATGCTTAGCATTTAACTGTTATAGAACCCTTCAGGCGGACTTTCCTTATATAGGTCTATAACTGGGCAATCACTTCGGGCCCTGAATATCCTAGTTTTAGGTACTATATCGTACCGTTACCGATTCGTAATAATCTCGCTATATATAAGTTGACGTTTCGTTTATAAGATACGAAGGTTACGTAAATAGCTGTTACATTAATGTTTTCGATAACGAACTGATTAAATTTGTTTATTAACGTAACAACTATCTAATCATACTTATTTCGAATAAACTTATTAATTCCCCAGTTGTTTTACCAATACCCCTTTTTTCGAAGCTGCCGGAAAAATACCAGGTTGCATGCGAAATTCTCGCAATAGGCCACGTTATATAAACGCAGCGCTTTAAAGCTCTTAAGGCTTCAAAGCAGTATATCTATTTTCCTATATCCTCTAATTAGGACGAAACTATTCCCTACGTATATACCGTCGCCTTGGATCGTCGTCCTATAATTCAAGAACCTGCTAATTAAATTAAAAATGTATATAATAAACCCTAAATCTAAAATAGCCGAATTTCTTAAAGGGTAAAACGTAACGTTTATCGTACTGCGTTAATTAGAAATCAAAAATTACGCCAATACTTATCTTAACGTCCCACACAAGCTCACCGGACACCTTTTTAGCTATTTCCACCACCTATCTTCAATTGCCCATATTTTAACACCAACAATATGGAACGCCTTACAAAAGAAGCCAGAATGAACCTAGCCATTCAGGCTAAAAAACGAAACCCGAAACTTAGTTTCAAACGATTAAGTTCTATATATAAAATCCTTTCATTTACTTTAAAGGATCGAATTTACGGCAAACGTTCCCGAGCCGATACTATTCTCAATTCGCGAAAATTAAAGCCAACAAAAAAGCAATCTATTATCAACCGTATCCTTAATCTCGATGCGCGAACGTTTTCTATCCGGCTTCAGCACGTTAAAGATATAGCGAATCTGTTGCTTACCTAACGCGTTGTAGGGCGCGTTGGAGTTAACTGGGCGTCGAACTTTGTTAAACGGCAAAAAAAACTCTAAACGCGTTTAAATCGGAAAATTGATTATCAGCGAATCCTATGCAAATATCCAAAAACGTTTCGCAAGTAATTCGAGCTTATTCGGGTTATAATCGCAAAGTACGGTATCGTAAAAAAGGATATCTACAACTTCGACAAGACTGGATTCATAATAAGGCTTTTCATAATAATAGACATAGTAATTACCAATACTGAAAAACGTAAAAAACCTAAACAAACGCCACAAGGCAATAGAAAATAAATCACGATTATCCAGGGTATTAATTCCCAAGGTTAAGCTATGCCGCCATTTATCATTATAGCGTGAAAAATTCATCTTGGGTCCTAATACCGCGATAACCCATTGCCAGCAGCCGATTAAAATATCGCATTAAATGATAATAACTGGACAACAAATAAGTTAAGTCTCAAATGGATCCAGCATTTTAACAAGCATACTCGGACGCGTACGAAAGGTTCCAAACATCTCCTCATCCTCGACGGCCACGAAAGCCATTATTCGATAAAATTCGAAAAATACTACGCCAACAACAACATTATTACGCTTTGTATACCCGCGCATTTTTCGCATCGGCTCTAACCTCTTAACGTATCTTGTTTTTCTGTTTTAAAACGCGCGTATTCGCGATACATCGAAAAACTAATGCGACGCCATTATACCTATATTGCCAAAGAAGATGATCTCGTCGGCTTCTACAATACGTTCCAATCTGCCATAACGTCCGATAATATCAAAGCTGGATTCGCAAAAGCTGGTCTTGTTCCATTCAATCCTAATAACGTTCTTTCCAAATTAAAGGTTCCTCCAATTACGCCTACGCCGACCGTCTCCCCGCTAACCTCCGCCGGTTCCATTCGTTCTCCGGCCGCGAAAACCCCTAAAAATATCAAGGAAGAAATGCAGCAATCACGTTATTTGCAAAAGAAGATTGAAAACCAACAAAATAACTCGTCAACTAAAATAACTAAATCGATTCATCTCTTAACTAAAAGTTACTCGTTAGTTCTACACGAAAATGTTCTTCTTCGGAAAAAAGCTGCTTAATTACGCGAAATAAACTACATCTTAAGCAAACGTCGCAGGACTAAAAACAAACGTCTTCAAAAAGAAAAAACACTTACTATACAAAAGGAACAAGCTTTTCTGGCCTAAAAAAAAAAGGGGGTAATAAAAAAATGCAGCCAATAATAGCTGAAAGAGGTCGTCGCAAAAAGGTTAAAACTAAGGAACGGAAATGTAGCGTCTGCGGCAAGCCTGGACATAATCCGCGTACTTGTATAGAAGTTGTAGATACTTCTAGCGAAGAAGAATCCGATTGTTCTGAATTAATGCGATATGTTGTTGTTGAGTTATTTGAATTTGTTGTTGCAAGGTGCCAAAAAGTGTCCGACGAGCTTGTATGTCCGGTGAGCTTATGTGGGACGTTACTCCCTTTAAGAATTAATTTATCTCTTAAATAGTTAATTTCTTCATAATCTTCGACAAACGGTTAATCTTTTCCTTTAAGGACTAATCGAAAGTAATCCGGTCCTAAACCAATGCTGAAATTCCCTTATTAGGCTTAAACTCTGCTGGAACTTTGTTAAAAAACGCGTAATAGCATTGGGATAACGTATGCCCAAGGTTTAAGCACGCTTTGCACCGAATCCCTTATGCGTTTAACTCTTAACGCTTCCGCTTATTGCTATTGCTATTTCGGCTCGCTTAGAAACTTTCACGATTGCTTCGTTTCCGCCTTTTGCCAAAGGTCCTACTACGTAGCTAATTATTAATATCCTTAATCTTTTCTTAATTAAAATCGTCCTAATTAAAAAGGTTTGCTGGAACTATATAAAAGCTTAAAAACGTTACTTTAACGTTGTTTACTAACTATTATAAATTTGTCATAATCCAATAATTTAAAAAGCTAGCCCGAACCTTTAAGTAATTAATCGTCTCTTTTTCGATATTATCCTGCTTAAAAAACATAAATAAATTTAACCTACTAAATATAATCGGCGCTACTGCTGCATATAACTAATTCGTCTAAATAACTGGCATGGTTATTTCGGAGACCCCGTAATGTTAGCCTTAGGCCATAATCTCCTACCACTTCGCTATCTATTTATCGAATCTTTTAGCGGCTTTTGGGGCCTGCTTTAATCGTTCTACGTACTTGCGTTTAGTATTTATAAGCAATCGGCTGTTATAAACCTTTTTTGATTGTTACAATTTGGCATACCAGCTCTTAAGGTCGTTATTTAAGCTTAAGCAGGTTTGCTTAATCGATAAAGAAACGCTGTTAAAAACCCATTTCATAAGTTCGTTAAAGTCCTTTCGGAAGGTCTTATATTTTCGGTTTAAGTAAGTATAGGTCGTAAAGTCCTGATTGTAAGCTTATTTATCTTCGGTCGTTATTTTAAGAGTATTTATTAGATGGCTTATATAATCGATTTTTTCGATTTATAAAGTTCTTTCAGAGGAAGCATTAACTGCCCGCGTCGTTTGGCGAACTCGTCTCTTTGGATAGGAAGTAATGACGGATGCTATAGGTTTGACAGGCTATAGAACGTTCTAATCAGGATTAATATAATTCTACAAGTTATATCCCTTAGCTCTGGTTTTGAATTCGTCCTTAAATTTGTCCTAATCCTTAGAACCGATGTAAATAACTGCGGACGTCGTTAATGCGGTCGTTATTGTAACTAATAAGTATACAGATAATTGCTACTGATGTGCAGCCTATATCGTTTCAACAACAGCTGATCAATTAATAAATAATACGAATTAAGCGAATGAAACTCTTAATTGTCAGATATAAGGAACATCAGATATGTTGTATTAATTGGCTAATTGCGTGCATTCTAGCAACGCCTACTGATCTTTGAAGTAGTCTAACCACGGGGCATATTTCTTCCGATCAGAGGGAGCCTTTCCATATATGGGATGCTAGCGCACCCTCTGCTAGCTGACAGGTCTTGATTGTGCAGCAACAACTCGATACTACGTAATTGAATTAAAACAAACGTTTCTAATAAAAAGAAATACTTACAATACAAGACAATCTAGTTCTTATGGCCGACAAAGAAGGTGGTGCCAAATGAATGCTGTTGACAGCTGCTGGAGGTGGCTGTGGTAAGCCGGTTGGTAGAAAGGAATTGCAATATGACGTTTGCAACAAGCCTTAATATAATGCGTGCACTCGTCGAGAAGCTGTAGACACAGTTAGCAAAGAAGCATTCGATTGATTTTAGTAGATTTGACGTGTTGTGGTTGAGTTATTTGGATTGATTGTTGCGAGGTGCCAAAAAGCGTTGCGCTCGGTGGTGTGTTGCGCTCGGTGGTGTGGGACGTTACAAATAAAATAATTATGTTAAGAAGTTATTAATTGTATAGCTAGCTTATAATATTAACTATTACGAAAGAATTAAAACGACGCCAGTAATTGCCAATTTCGCTTTTATACCTAAAATATACCGAGATTCATACAAGAATAAACCGGCTAACGTTAAAGCAATTCTTATATCAAAATAGTTAAAATAGCTATCCGTAAAAATGAAAATAAAGTTTATGTTTATACGTAAATAAATATGTAAATACTACAACCAGAAAAGGTTAAAGGGTTTAACCTTTTCGAAAGAGGAAATAGTTTATTTAGCTACCAAAAATATCTAAATTAAAAGGCTTAATAAAAACTCGATTTTAAATATATCGGCCCCTACAAAATCGCTAAGAAAATCCTAGAAAACAATTATAAATTGGAGCTACCGTCGAAGGTTAAGCTTTATCCAGTCTTTTAAATTTTTTTTATTGGAGTTAGCAGCAGATGCAATTAAAGTTAGTACGAGATATAACGAAAAAGTTATAAAAAATATACCGCTTTAAAAAGTAAAGAAAATACTGGATATACGTAAGGAAAAGAGATTCACCGAGTACCTAGTTAAGTAAAAAAATTACCTAGATTTTAAAATTATCTGGGGACCCGCGAAAAATCTTACGAATGCTTAACGCTTCCTAAAAAACTTTTACCAGCAACGCCGGAAGCGCTAGGTTTAAAAATACTCCAGTTTACGTCGCTCAGTGACAGCTAATCAGTATCTTTAACCCCAGGCCATTTTGAAAAGTTTATGGCTTACGTGGTTTATACGGCTCGTAAAGCCGTTTTGCGTTCTAACCTTTCCTGCTTTTCCAGTTCGTTTAAAGATTAAAGCCCACGATTTACTATTTTAACACCTTTGGACTAAAGGAATTCATGCTGATAGCGTAATCGCTGGAAACGAACGATCGCTTCGTTTATTTCTTTTTACGATTAAAGCAGCCGCTTTTCGGCTAAAATTTCCTCGCGCTTTAAACGTTCCGCTTCCTTAGTAATATTGCGCAAGGAGTTAAAAAAGATGCCCATATTATTCCAACTCCGTTTTTTTAAAATACAGTTTTTACAACGAGCCGCGTTTTCCATTATAACGCATTCTTCCTTATGTTTAAAATACGCACAACAAAATATAACTTCGAAACCCTGATTTCGAATGTAGATAACTAAATTTTCGCGTTCTTCCTTTGGTTAAAATGCTTACGAAACTTTTGCTTTTCAATACGGCTAGACATAACGGCGAAAACAACCAAGAAATATCAATATATATAAAGGGAAGTTACTTACCAAAGAAATGCGACAAACAAATTAATTTTTAAAGGCAAAAATCCTGGAAAAAGGAAGATCGTATTATACCAAACGAACTTGTTTTATTAGCAGACAGTCGGAAATTATACGAATTACCTCCGATGCAAAACCTTAACTTACGTAATATAAATTCAAATAGATTTACGGATCTAAACTGATTAATATAGTATAAATCCGAAAAGATTTTCGAATCCATAAGGATTACAGCAAATAAATCCGAAGAGATAAACAGATCTGAAAGGATCTCGTTTAAGATATATACGTTCGTTATTTTCCAAAATCTAGATAACACCAGTTTGTAATAACAATTAGTTACCCAGATCTACATTTGCTACTACTAGACGTAACTATTGCTTTATTGCTCAAACTCCCACGATACACTGCCAACATAAACCGTACGACTTAGGTTTAATAGTTGGTTAAGCTCATAGCCGTTATATTAGGACGTTTGCAGGATTTTTACTCTTCAATGCGGTTAAGCGTAACGACTGGACAATCTAATAATATTATATAAAAAATGAAGTTACTTGCTAAACTAATACGACAAATAAATTTATCTTTAAGGTCAAAGATCTTAAAACGAGGAAATCGTATTATAATCTAATAACCTTGGCATATAAACAAACGGTTGGAAAAAACGAAGAAATATCCGCGACATAAACCCCGAGTCACCTAACAGGGATCCGAAAAGATCCAACGGATTCAAGGAGGTCCATGCGCCTAAAACATATAAATCCGAAGGGATTCCCCGGATCCAAAGGAATTTAATACACTTACACGCATCGATCAATTGGATCCTGGCGCCCACCTATTTTCCACTAAAATATACCCTTTTTACTTTATAATAACAATTAAAAATAAAATGATAAAAATATCTGGATAATTTCTTTATATTTATTATTAACGTATCAGACAAGCGAGCGAGCCGGACAAGCGAGCGAGCCGTTTTTGGGCACTCCGCAACAATGCACCTCAATAACTCAACCACAACACATCAAATCAACTCAAATCAATCGAATGCTTGTTTACTAACTATATCTCCAGCTTCTTTCCAAGTATGCACATTATCAAAGCTTGTTGCGGACGCCATGTTGCCATTCCTTTCTGCTAACCCGCCTGCAACCGCCCAACTTTAGCAGCTATTAGCAGCAATTCTTTGCTACAACGTTTCTGCTGGCTAAAAGACCTTGTTTATCCTATATAGCAAGTATTCCTCTTTCCGGAAAACGTCTGTTTTAATCGTGTAATTGCGTAGGTTTCGAGTTATTGCAAAATCAAGTCCGATACGCCCTGCCATACGTCCCGCGAGACGCCCCGGGAGACGCCCCGCACGGACCCCTATGCCCCCCAACGCGTTCCTAACGCATTTCTAATGCGTCCTATAACACGTTCTCCGACGTATATCTTTAACGTATTAAAGCCGGACAAGAAATGCTCGCGTATTTGGGTTCAGGATTCGGTCGAGAATAGTTATCTAGTCGGTCGGCTTTAGTTCTTGCGAAATGGAGGTAATATTAGCTTGGACGCGTTGGGTAGTGCTCGGTCGCAAGCGGGTTGGGAGGAAGAAATGGCAACATGGCATCTGTAACAAGCCTTGATATCATGTGCATACTTGGAAAAAAGCTGGAAATATAGTTAGTAAACAAGCATTCGATTGATTTGAGTTGATTTGATGTGTTGTGGTTGAGTTATTGAGGTGCATTATTGCGGAGTGCCCAAAAACGGCTCGCTCGCTTGTCTGATACGTTACCTACTTTATTTATTTTTAATATTAACTTTCTTTTTACCTATAGTATTTTCGACTGATAGCTTGAATAATTCCGTATGATAATATTTAACGTCGTAAAACGCTAAACTTCTATATAATAAAACTTATATCAAACTTTGATCGATGATAATTTTACTATAAATTACGAAACTTGATGTTTTATTTCAAGTATATATTTATTAAGTAAAATTGTATATCGCAAAGACTTTAGTCTAAATTTTTCAATTTTCTTTTATAATTACAGTCGAAGTGAAACGTGTATGTTTTAGTGAGAAACAGGTGGGCGCACGGATCCAATTGATCGATGCGTGTACATGATATAAATCCGAAAGGATTCAACGGATTTAGAAAATTCTTGCTAAAAATATATACGCTTATTATCTTTTATAATCTAAATAAGTACCAGGTTGCAATAACAATTAGTTATCCAAATTTATATCTGCTATTACCAAACGTAACTATTGCCTTATTACTTAAAATCCCACGATACCATTGCCAACATAAACCGTACGACCTAGGTGTAATAGTTAGTTAAGCCCATAGCCGTCACAGCATGCCGTTTTCTTAAAAAGGTTTAGTTAATACATTTAACCCTTGCAACTACTTCTTAATAGAAAGCCCTAGCCACGGCTGCGCCGTAGGCGAGCCACAACCTCAAAAATGGGGCCTGATGTTACGGCCTGGTCACCCGTAGCGCGGGGTAGCTCTTATACAGCTGTCAGCACCTAGTTGATCGCCAACCATTGCGATCAATCGCCAATCTTTTGCCCATGGCGGTGTGGTGCTGGGTGCAGCCATAACACCTGATCTCGATGAGATAATGTCGACGCTACACTTGTCAGCTAGCCACTGCACCAAAAGACTGAATTGATAAGTGCACGCTTATCGGGCTACTTATCTGACAACACTCGCTATTACAACTTTTAATGTAGACTTAGATAATTGCTATTAATGTACAGCTTATATCGTTTCAGCAACGGCTGATTAATTGATAATAGTGCGAATTATGGGAATAGAACTTTTAAATGTCGGATATACAGGACATTAGTTGTATTGCATTGACTAGATGCCAGTGCTCTAGAACACGCACTGCCTTTTAATGTATCCTAGCTTCGGCACATATTTGTTCCGATCAGAGGGGGCTTTTCTATATATAGGGTGCGATTCGCACCTCCTGCTAGCTGACAGCAGCTGCCTGTTTCCTTTGCATTTTGGTTCCTAAAACGAACCTAAAATCAATCAGAAATGCGGTTGCTAACGGTTATTCACGGCAGAACGCAAGTCACGCTAACAGTTGCAACCCGCGGTTGCGCCGCGTTCCTCCCATGTATCTGTCAGAGAATCAGACCAATTGTTAGCTTAGTCCATTGAGCCACGAACCCCTTGTCGGCTCGTATCAGTGACTGTTGCTGCACACGCTCTTATCATGATTCATATGGGGCCCTGTCCTAGTCCTGTCTTGGCTGTAGCGGGCTGTGTTCTTACAGTATCAGCCCAAAGTGAATCCTTTCCCATATATTGTTAGCTCGAACGCCGCTAACGCTTATTACGTGTCAATCTGGCGGTTGGGGCGGGTTCCAGTTCGGAGGGAGTAGAACTGTCAGATATAGGGGACATCAGTTGTATTGTATTGGATAACTAGCTGCAGGCGCTTGAGAACGCCCACTCCTCTTTTTATAGAGTCTAGTTACGGAACCTATATGTTCCGATGTCATGGCCAGCCAGCCCTGGAGGAGTTGGGGGACATATAGCTAACGGGGCCCTGGATGCTTCGAGGGAACTTGAAGCATTGCTGACCTTTTGCCGCAGTGGTAACAGGGCCGCCTCCATGACATCCGATCAGAGGGAACATTTCAGTATATAGGGTGCTAGCGCACCCCCTGCTAGCTGACAGTATTTAGCTTTTTAAAACCTTCCGGCGGTGGCAGTAGATTACGTTTATGCATCCGGTTTGGCAACTTAAATGTCTCTTTATGTACCAAGATATTATAGCTTTTCCGATTAAAGTAACGCGTATTTCGGATAATTAACTTTCTTAAATTTGAGCAGCACACCGGCCGGTTATGGTACGTACTTATAAAAAGGGTTAAAGGTTTTGCATTAAATTCGGGTTTTTATGTTTTATATTCGTTTCGGCTAATACCTTTTTAATCCGAAATATCGGGGGGCCTACGCTTATTAGCTATAAAATACTTTCGTTATTTTCTATTACTTTAAGTTGAATAATGTAAAAGGAGCTTAAAGTTACTTCGACTTTTATTCCGTCGGCGCAATAATCGTAGCAATTATTAGGGCAAACGCTGGCAAAGGTGATGGATTAAAGAATAAAAATAGTTCGAATACAACCGTCGTATAAGGATGATTTGTTTTCTACGAACAGACTTGTTTTTCCTTATTCTGTACGCTTTTTGTGCTAGTATCTTCTTAAAGCCATCCTTCCTGTTTAGCCGGTAACTGAATTGTTTTATTTAGGTTTTTATTTTTCTTTTGTATATATATGAGGAGGCTATTAGCTTGAATAGATATTTTTACCTGTCGGAGTAACTTCTAGAGCTTTCTTTTTTTTCTTTTTTGTAACGTACAAAAGATTATATTTTAGGCTTTTGATATTACTTGAAAAGGTAATCTTTGCGTTAAATTGTACGTTTCGAATAGCAATAACCTTGTTAATTGGTAGGTTCCAGATCTCGTAGATATTCGTAGATGGGTAGCCGACGAGGTAGTTAATCTATGCTTTGAAATTTAGCTTTTAAAGGTTCTGTTTTTTCTTTATAGCGGTAGCTGTTATAACTTAGGTTATTGTTACGGATTGGAATTTCCCGTCTTTTCTGCGGGTGCTCAAAAAGGTAATGGCCTCAAGTCGGGTAAATCTCGGTGCCAAGAATGGTCTTTGCGGGTATTACAGAGACATTATAGAAATACTATAGAGATACCACAGAGATACCATAGAGATACCATAGAGACCAGACGGAGGTTATACTGGAGGAAAAGAAATATAAGATTTTAGAGTTTCTTTGTAAATAGCCACCGACTTACTTTCGCTTTTTAGTTAATAATCTAAGCCTTTAGTTAAAGGCAACGTTTTCCGATCAAAGGAAAAGTCCGTAAATCTTTTAACGAATAGATTACTAAATTATTTCTTGCCTTATTATTACTTGCAAACCAAGACCCCATTTCGAATACTGCTTATACCTTCAGGTAGTTGTGTGATAGGTTGGTTATATTTTGATAGCTCTTTAATTAATAGCCCACGAATGGTTCAAGGCCTAGTTTGGTATAAGCTCTTCTAAACGCAGTGAAAACGATATCATAAAACGGTGTTTAAAAGATAAACGATATACCCGATCGCCGTTATTAACAAGTAAGAGATTAGTAACCGGAATTGAATAAGCTTACCTCCTTTATCAAAGAAGTCCTCTTTTTTAATCGACAACATAGCCCTTTTTATTACTCGGTTTTAAAGAAAAAATCTTTTTAGTGATAACATTTTCCAGCCCTTAAGGAAATTATTAAGGTTTAGAAAAACGAATCGGAAGAGGAAAAAGAGGAAACTAGCAGCCTGAAGGAGAAGGAGAAAAAAACTTACGATTGACGACAAACTGCGCATTTTGATAACCGAATTCCAGGCAGTGAAGAAGGAAAATGCCAGGCTCGTTCGACAATAAAGGTTTTCGATATTACTTTATTCGGCCAGAATCAATTTCGCGAAAACATTATTCCACCCCTTGCTTATTATGGAATGTCTAAGGCTAAGGACTATAAACTAATTCTTTATAAGCTTTATCATAGTACTATAAATATGGAAAGATTTTTGGTTTAGGCTAGGTTATACCTTAAGTTTTATAAAACCTTTTTAAAAGAGGACTATTAAAAGGTAATGGCTTTTTCTAACTGCTTGTGAGAAAAGTTTCCCAATAGTTTGAACCTATTATAAAGGATTATTTCGAAAATTACCTTAACGTCCCACACCACCGAGCTGTACACTTTTTGGCAATCCACGGCAACAAATTCAATTAATCAACTCCAACGCAATAACAACATATCGCATTGATTTAAATTAATTCGATTCTTCTTCGCTAGACTTATTTACAACTTCTTCACAAGTACGCGCATTATGCCCGGGCTTGCCGCAGACGCCACACTTCCGTTCTTTGGTTTTAACCCTTTTGCGACGACCCTTTCCAGCGCCTGTTAGCTGCATTTTTTTATCACCCCCTTTTTTGAGCTAGAAGAGCTTGTTCCTTTTGTATAGCAAGTGTTCCTCTTTTTTGAAAACGTTTGTTTTTGGTCCTCCGACGTTTGCTTAAAGTATAGTTCGTTTCGCGTAATTTAGTAGCTTTTTTTCGAAGAAGAACAGCTTAGTGCAAAAGTAATAAGTTACGTTTAATTCCGAGATTAACCGATTTAACCATTTTTGTAAGTGAGCTTCATTGTTAATCTTTTTTTCCAAATAACGTCTTTGTTTTATTGCTTTGCGGATAGTTTTAGAGGTTTTCGCAGGCGGAGAAATGGAACCGGCAGAGATAAGCGAGAAGACAGTCGGCGTAGGCACAATTGGAGGAATTTCCAATTCGAAAAGAACGTTATTAGCATCGAATGGAACAAGACCAGCTTTCGCGACTCCAGATTTGATGTTATCGGACGTTATGGCAGCTTGGAACACGTCGTAGAAGCCAGCGAGAAAATCTTCTTTGGCAATATATAGGTATGGTGGCGTCGCATTAAGTTTTCGATATACTGCGAATAAGCGCGTTTCAAAATAGAAAAATAAGATACGTCAAGAGGTTAAAGCCGATGCGAAAAATGCGCGGGCATATAAAGCGTAATAATATTATTATTGGCGCAGGACTTTTCTAATTCCATCGAATGGTAACTTTCGTAGCCGTCGAGAATAAGGAAACGTTTCGAACTTTTCGTACGCGTCCGAGTATGTTTGTTAAAATGCTGGATATATTCGAGACTTAATTTAATTATTATCTAATTATTATTATTTAATGCAATTTTTTTTATCGGTTGTTAGCTATGGGTTATCGCAGTACCAGGATCTAAAATGATTTTTTCCCGCTATAATAACAAATAATAGCATAGCTTAACCTCGGGAATTAACAGTTTGGATAACTGTAACCCATTTTCTATCCTTTTATTGGGCTTGTTTAAGTCTTTTACGTCTTTCGGCATTGGTAATTACTATACCCGTTACTATAAAAAGCCCTATCAAGAATCTAGTCTCGTCGAAGTTGTATATATCTTTTTTTGCGATACCGTATCTTGCGGTAATAATTCGAACAAGTTCGAATTATTTACGGAATGTTTTTAGATTTTCGCATAAAATCCATTAATAATCGATCTTTTAATTTAAACGCGTTTAAAGCTTTTATTGCCGCCCAAGAAATCTCGACGCCTAGTTAACTCCGACGCGTTCTGTAACACGTTGGGCAAGCACTATATTGGCCATATTTTTAACGTGCTGAAGCCTGATAGGAAACGTCGTGTATTTAGGTCGAGGATACGGTCAACAATTGATACTTTTTCGGTCGACGTTAGTTTTCGCATATTGGAAAAGGTATTAGGTCGGGCGCGTTTGCCGTTGATTCGCGTCCTTAAAGTCATAAATCGGACTTTATAAATAGAACTAAGCTTTCTGTAACTAAGATTCGAGTTTTGCTTTTTATCCTGAACGGCTAGGGTCATTCTCGCTTCTTTTGTAAGACGTTCCATATTGTGGTTGTTGAGGAAAAAGTGATGAAAGTTGAATAGTTAGAATGATGAAAAAAAGTGTACAACTCGGTGGTCTTTGACGTTAATAAATTTTCCGATTTTATTAATTATATCTTCGGTAATTACGAGCACTTTGAGAAACTAATATAAGCTTTGTTTGGAGATACGGATAAGCAGTAGGATGCTGTTAAAAAAAGTTGTACCTCTTTTAATAAACTAAGTTAGCGGCTAAATATATTACAGAATTTAATTGCCTTGCAGGAATTTCCCACTTATCGGAAAGTACTTCGTTTTACTTTTATTATGATAGCCTGAAATTGTAGGTAAAGAACGAAATATATAGGCTACCGAAGATAGGGCCTTTTCGAAATTATATTAACAAAGCTATTGTTACTGATAAACGTACCTTTAATAGATACTTGGAGAAGAAAGGATTTAATAATAGAATGAATAATCGAAACTTTGGCAGTAAGTTTTAAAGAGGTAGGAATAAGGATCGAACTTAGAAGAAAGTAAGCGCCGCTTTAAAAGAGCTTAAAAAGAATAAATGAAATATTAAGTACTTTAACTGTGGCAAAAAGGGTTATTATCAAAACGAATGTTACTTTTCGCCTAAGAGGAATTCCAAGAAGAAAGGGATTTTTTAACCTTCGAAGAAGGCCCGAACAGTTAAATAAGAAATAAATAGTGAAAGCGAGGAGGAGAAGAAAGTTAGTTCTAATTTTTTCCAGCAAGAATATACCATTGCGACGACCTACTGTAAACCAAGCGGTGACTTAGAGTATGAGCGTTGCCCGATTTGCCAGAATCAAATAGCTAGAGCTTGGAAGTATTATCCCGGATAACTAGCTTCTAGGTTAGCTATAGAGCTAGGATGCGTATATTATTTAGATGCGCAGAAATGCGAAATACATAACGAATATGGCCAGCTGCGCCCCGAATCCAACAACTATGAGCAGAAGTCCTTTAAACACAGTAAATTAGAATGGGTGGTATACCTTAAGACCGAGGACTCGAAATAAGACCCTATCAGCGAGCACGGTCTTTTTTATTTTTCGGCCTGTACTAATAACGATTGTTTAATTTATCTACGAGCTAAGGAAAATAACGATTATTGGCCCGGTTGGAATAAAGAAACTTTTACCGAGCTTAATAATGATTGCAGATATATCGAAATTTTTCGATGGCCCAAATACCTCGAATTTTGTTATTTATACCCCGGATCTGAACAAAGCCGAAGAGCTATTACTTAGGGCTGCTTATGCTATACTTCTGTGTTATGTATAATGCACGAACTTCTAGATTTGGGAGCAACCTTGCAGAAATTTTAAATTCGAATCGGAAGTTTTTCCAGACGTCAGATGTAAAAGTTGCTAGGGTGAAGTGCTAAATTGACAAACGGAAATAGTATACTTTCATAGACGATAAATATATCAAATACGCGATTAAGAGAGCCCGGAAGTGGAAACGCTTCCGGGCGAGCAGAATTACTAAGTTAAAAAACGGCAAAAGGCCTTTGAAATTAAGGTATCGAAAAGCTATGCGAGCTGAAATCTTATATAAGACAAAAAAAGAAATTACGAAGCTAGATTAATGTGACGGCTGCTGGCACTGAATCGACTGGGGCGGCGGCTTGAACAGTGAGCTGTTGGACATGGGCCTCAAGCTGCTGGACGCGTTCTTGTAGCTGCTGAGCTAGGGTAGGAACGGTGGCTTCGGTGCTGGTCGACATTCTGACAGTGTTGAATATTGCTCAGAGTCTGACGGTACTACTGAACAAGAGCTTGCAACGTGTGACGGCTATGGGCTTAACCAACTATTAAACCTAGTCGTACGGTTTATGTTGGCAGTGGTATCGTGGGAATCTGAGCAATAAGGCGATAGTCACGTCTGGTAATAGCAGATGTAAATCTGGGTAACCAAGTTGTAATTGCAAGCTGGTACTATCTAGCTTAGACTATAGGAAATAATGAGTGTATATATATTAGTCCTGGCTCAAGGTGCTCAAGCGGCTCAAACCCTTGAGCCCGTTGAGCCCTTTGAGCCGGCCCCCACTGGCTCAAGGGGCTCAAAGCGCCAAGCACCTTGAGACCTTTGAGCCAGTCACATGACTCATGACCTACATCGGAGATATATCCCACAACCTCCGATCGTCCGTCAATCGAGCCAAGGCCTTTGACCATAACAATTAAGACGTTTATTTATTACTAAAGCTAAATCTTTGAAGTTATAATCAACTTTAAAGCAAAAGGTAACTGTATTTCGCTAGCTATAGCTGAAAGAATTAATTTTTTTTTTAAAGGTACAAGTTAAAGTTTTATATATTACGTATAGTTAATAGAAGTTTGTCCAAATACGATAATGGACGAATTTTCTTTTTAAAAACCGAAAAATTCCCGGTATAGATTTAAGGATATCAAAAACGATTTACGTTTGGACATAGCCGACATTTCGGGTTATAATGTTATCTTGGGAATGCCGTAGCTTAATTTCAGCAATTCGTTAATTAATTAGAAAATTCGCAAGCTTATTTAGAACTACGAATTAACCGCTTTTAAGGAAGAAATTAAAACCGGTTGTATATTATCCGAAAAGCTAAAATATCAAACTTTGCTAGTATAATACCTTTAAATTATTGATAATTCCAACGATTTTTTAAGTACAAAGAAAACTATAAGCTACTTTGTATAGATAATAAAACTATCGCATATCTTTTAAAAAAGGATATTGAAATGGTGCAAGGTGCCGGGCCAGGGGACATGGCTTGGCTGATCAATTAGTCATCCCTACATGTGTATTTCTAGGAGCTCTTTCCGCCGGGCGCAACCCCGAGACATGTTCATCATCGTTTATCAGTTATCGTCCACTACACATATACACTTATGTCTATTCTAGAGTCTGGTTTAACACAGACCCAAATACAGTATTTTCGTTTGCCTTTATTACCGCTATACTCGGCTATTCTATTGTGACCCGCTTTTCAAAGATGCTCTAATCGGAACTGAATCTCCCCGTCCCAATTCAAGTAGCTGCCAAAGAAAAGATACTGGCTTTTGTTAGCTGCCGACGGACCTCGATTTCCGATTAACAAGTCGGAAGGAACGGAAGGGACGAAGTTTTAATCAAATGTATTACGACTCGATTACGACCATAGTTACAGTTACGATAACTTTAGCGCTATGCAATTAACGACCGCGATTATAACAAGGACGTAACCTTTTATACGATTAATAAAAGAAAACTATTAAATTAAGGCCTTATTATAAAAACAGCTTTATTCGGACGACGGTAAAGAAATACGAACGCGTATAGGTAACTAGCTTTAAAGCATAAATTAATTACCTAAGTTCTAGACCGATTGCGTAATTTTGGATATTATACGTATTAACAGAAAGATTACGTAGCAAAACAGAATATAGGATTTGATTAACAAATGTTGAAAAAGCTAAGATTACGTCGCTAGCAACGTAGTTATTAGGATTTGGACTGATCAAAATAAATGCAACGACGATAAATTCAACGATATAAATAAAATAACGAATACGAGCAGAAAAAAGAATAAAGCTATAGAACTACTTATTTTGCATACGAAAAAAAAAATCTCGAAAAAGGAATAACGTCCCTTAATATAATGCAGGAATTAGAAAAAAAAAAGTTATAGAATATATTTTGAACTTTTTTAGCGTTAATCGGGTAGTATCCTATTTAGTTATTATTAAGCGGTATTATTTGGGATTTATTTTTTCTGTTAAACTTAAATATTATAGCGTTCAGGTTAATAATAGAAGTATTAATTAGCAAATTGAAAAAGGTGGACTTGAATAACTAACGACGCAACAATAATTAGAATAAAGTTATTCGGGCGGATAATAAAAAGAGGAAATTGCTTACTTTTTAGGTTCGAAAAAAAGGAAAAATATATCTAAGGTAATTATTGCGGATAGTTATTTATTTTATGCTTAAATATATTCCGTTTAAAGCAACATTTTAAAACTTAAATAATTGAAGAACTGGTAATATTAATTAATTTAGGATAAGCTTTAATAAGTTTTTTAAAAGTTTATTAACACTTTTTAAGATTACTATTTAGGTCCAATTATAATATGGATTACTGCCAGTACCGAACTTCCTTAACTTTATAAAAGGTTAAAATCCTATTTTAGATACGACCGTTTAATACCGATTAATAGAAAACCCTTACGACAGTAAGTTTAGCAAAATTGAACCTTAAAATATTAATAATCGGATTAAATTCTTAAAGCTAGCTAAAGATATAATTATCCAAGTAAACCTAGGAATCGTCGTTAACATACCGTAAGGACGAAAAATTATATTAACCTAAAACTTAAAGTTATTTATAGGATTGGAAATATTTATGCCGGACGTTATACCTTTTAAACTTATTAATTCGTTTAAATACGATTTCCTTATTAATATTATAAATAAGCTTTCGTTTTTATAATCCTTCCAGATTTATCGGCCTTTCCGAACTTTCGCTTTTTAAAAATTAAAGTTACCGACTGGCTTAAAGGAGTTAATAAATTGTTTACGAAGTATAAACTTAAAAAGTTTAAGATAATCTCCGAGTTACCTTACTAAACCGATAGCCCTTTTATAAAAAACCGGGTTAAAGCTGTACTTAATAACGTAACTTAATAGAACGAAACGTTTAAGCGTATTTTTAAAACCTTTAAGTTGTAGGACCTAAAGCAAATTCGAACCGCCAAAAATCGATTAAAAACTTTAACGAAACAGGTTTAACGCGGTATTCTTAATTATGTTTATAAGTATTGTTTGGAATATGCTGCTAAGATAAAAAATATCTGGGAAAAAGCTAAGCAAAAAGGCAAAACAATTACTAAGAACGAGTATACTGAAAACTTATTAAAAGGATTATTTGTTAGTTATTTCGAAAGGATTTTCAATAATTTGTCCATAAAACTGGAGAACCTATACGTAACTAATTACGATAATACTTCGATATTAATTAAGGATTAGGCCTTAAATAAGGTAAAACTCCTTAAATATAAAGGACGTAAGCGATAATAAAGAGGTATCCGTTTCGATATTAACTAAAAAGAAAAAAACGGTTTTACCCGATTTAATAGTCTAAGTAATAACGACTAAAAAGCTTTTAACCGCAATCAAAAGCGTTTAACCGTATTAATTAGATATTAAAGATTATAAGTACGCTGCAAAATTTAAAGATCGTATAAGTCCGATAAATCTAAAACTTAAAAGCTTTTAAAGAAAAAATGCGTAACCGAAAGGTAGCCCGGGTATTACAGTATTACGCTCCGCCAGAATAGAAGGCATTTTAAGCCTATAATTATGGTGCTGATCCGTCGACTAATGTAATTAGTTTTTAACTGGATAATTATATTCGATTAATTTTTACCGTGGATAAAGTAAATACCGAAATCGAAAAGGTTATCGTAAAGGTTATCAAAATTAAGGTGGACGTTTTGGTAACTTTAATTAAGGTATTTATTAGTTCTGCCTAAAGCTTAAACATATTATGTAAAAATGCCGTTTATTTGTTAACATAGAAATTACAGGATTGGTTTTACTCGCCGACGACGAATATACCATTTTCCTTAGATTTTCGGAAAATAGAGCAACGTTAGGTATAATTTAGTTCCTTTAGGTTTTGAAAAATCAGGCGATCGAGCAACAAATCCCAACTTAGAAAAAGATTTCAGACTAGATCCATAATTCGCCAGTTTTCCCTGCCCGATTTAAAGGAAAGATGCGGTACTTTAATCGCCGAAACGACATTTTTAAGAGCGTAAACAGCTAATTAATCAGCCCCGACCCGGATATTAATAATCTAGCTAAACCTTAAAAGCATATTACGATTTTAAAGTTAAATCGATAAAAGCCCGATACTGATTAAAACAAGATAACCGAGATTAATATAACCCATTTCGTCGATCATAACGGAAAGCCATTTTATAGAAAGGTACCGTTACGTAAATGGGTATGGAGTGACCCCGTCGAAAGCAAAGGTACCCGGTATCTGGAGGAAATTAGAGCCCTGGAAATCGACGACTTTAATCAACCAATTATGCTTATTAGCGTTATAATGGCCAAACGTTTTAAAGATAAAAGAAAACTCTGGAGTTATAAAAAGGAACAAGATTAAGTACAAGATTAATAACGACGAAATAATATACGGAGAACTTTCGTTCTATAATATAAAAATCGGCGCTTAAATAAATAATACTCTTTAAATAAATGCTAATACTTTTTAAACAAACGATATTACCTAAACAGATAATACCTTTACCCATGGAGGTTTAATCGATAAGTATGTAATCAAATTCTAGAAAAAAAAGATCCAGGAGAACTTTAAGAAAAAGTTTAAGATTACTTAGTCGAAATTAATCGAAATTTACCCAAGCTTCGGAAAAGCCTTTAAGAATTTCATGGCCGCTAAGACTTTAAAGACACTTAATCGCAAAATAAAGAAACGATCAAAATGATCGAAGCCGAAATGCAAGGATCAAAAATTCCAAAAACAAGAAAACCTGTTAAAATCTTTACCATAAATATCGGTTACAAAGTAAAAAGCCAAAAGGAAGCTAAAGTTTTGTCAGTCCAGCAATATAATCCAGCTAAATATATTACCTCCTTATTCAAACTAGCAGTTAAAATAGGCTATGAAAGTGGCGAGAACCTAATTAATGGAATTATCGACATTGGAACAAAGTCGAACGTTATAGTTGCGTCGTACGTCAAGCGACATGGGCTAGCTATGCGATAAACCCGCGTATCGTTTTTAAACTTTAATTTTTAAGAAAGGATTCCATTCGAAGGCATAATTAAAGCTCCCGTTTAATTAATTGGCCGATTAATTACTATTTTTTATTTGTCGTTAATAATTATTACATTACGTAACTATTAATCCTAGAACTTAACTTTATAACCAAATCGAAAATAACGTTTAATATAAACTCGGACGTAATAAAAAAAACCCTAAAGTTTAACCCGTCAAAGATTATTATCCCTTTAATTCCTGCAGAATAAATTACGCGCAATATCCATACTAACGAAAAGCTTGAAAAGAACAGCCGGTAAAACAATAAGCCGCTTTACTGGCGAAAGCAGGCTTACGAACGAAAGGATAAACAAGCAAGTTACAGGCCCTTATATTTTTTCGGTTAATAATACCTGCGCTAATTAAAACGCGAGAATTATGTAGGAAATTATTAATAATAAGCTGGAACCCGGAAATAAAATTTTAGGCCAATTTAACGATGAAAAAATGGGCGTATGTTTTATATAGAATATTATAGGACGAAATACTACAAAAGATTAATAATAATCAAACCGTCCAGATTAATACGATATACAAACTTAAGTAAAAGAAAGTAGTCCCTGTCGACGATGCACCCTTTAATAAATTAATACCTCTTATAAACCCGAATTAAAAGGCCAAAGAATTCGAAAAAGTTTAATAAGCTATTAATTAAAATTAAAAAAAGCCCGATAAGATTGGTATACCTTTAGCTGCTTTGTTCTTTAGATTTACTACCATATTCCGAAAAACTCGACTTATTAAAGAACCCGCCGACGAAGTTCTTAATTAATTAGAAAATAAATTTACCTGCATAAAAAAAGCCTTATTTAAGAATATGCTTTTTCGCAAAGAAACTGCCTTAACCTGGGATTGGAAAAAGTATAGTAAAATCAAATTAAATATCGTACTAGATTATAAAATTCGAACGATCTTTTATAAAGCATAGCAAGCTAAGGGCATAACAGTGCCGACGAGTATCAAAGATAAGCTAATCAAAATATTAAGAGTATGCATCCAGCAAGGTATCCTTAAATAGTTTTATACTATATAGAGGAATGCTTAGTTCTTAATCGAAAAAAAGGATAATAGTTTTCGATTAATTAATTTTGCAATTAAACTAAATGCTGTTACTTTGTAAAATACCTTTATACCGGATAACTGTAACGAATTTTCCGCGGATTTTGCTATATACTTCTTAATTATTTTGGTAGATTTTTTCTTAAGCTATAATCAGGTTATTTTAGCTCTAGCCAGCAAAACTCTTACCACTTTCGCAATACTGTTAAGACTTTTAAGGTATACCATTATGCTTTAAAGGTTTACCAACTTTGTAGCTTATTTCTGCCGAATGGTTAGGAGGATTCTAGACGAGCTAATGCCCGATATAGCCGGGCCATTCGTTGATAACGTTAGGATTAAAGGCCTAAAAACTAGATATAACGATAAGGAGATTTTTCCAGGAATTCGGCGATTCGTTTATAAGCGTATTATTAACATAAACAAAACCTTTTTCAACTATGAACTTGCTGGTGCGACGATTAGTATAAAAAAGTTTTAATAGTATCAAGAAATAACCGTTATAATCGGATTTATCTGCGAAATAAATGGGCGGCGACTAGATATAGCCAAAATAGAAAAGATTCTGAAAATCCAGCCATACAAGAACGTTTCGGATGTTAAAACTTTCCTAGGTATTATCGTTTATTACGTATTTCGCCATTAAAATAAAACCTTTTTCCCGTTTGTTCCGAAGAAATTAACCTTTTATTTAAGGCCCCGATTAAAACCGCGCAATAAAAAACGTTAAAAAAGCGATTACGACTACTCCCACTTTAATTATTTTGGATTATAGACTTGATACCGGAAAATTTATTGTAAAAATAAATATAAGTAAAAAAGGGTTTAAAAGTACTTCCGGCCAATTAATTAATAAAGTAAAACATCCCGCGCGTTTTAAAAGTAGTACCTAAAAAGGTATTAAGCTGAATTATAACGTTAGCAAACTGGAATATTAAGTTATTCTTAAAATCTTAAGGAGATTTCGGAATTATATTTATAAAGTCCGATTTGTACTGGAAATTAACGCTAAAATACTAGTGGCTTAAATTAATAACTTATTAAGCTTTTTACCTGGTGTTATAATTATTCGTTAGGTCGCCTGGATAAAATTATTTAACTTCAAGATTAAATATATTCCCGGCAAGAAAAACATAATAGCGGATAGCTTATTCCGAAAGTTACCTAAAGTTTTAGCGCGTTGGATAATTAATGGAAAAAAAAAGTTAATAACTTTATTAATATCCAGTTTGATGTTATTCGGCTTAACTTTATCCTAATTAGCATAGCCTTTATACTTATTAATACGGATCGGCGACAAGGACCTTTTATTGGAAATTAATTTAAGAATTACAAAAGTACGTTAGATTTTTAACGATATTAAATTTCCATAATCGGTTCGATAATACTCTAAGGAAAAAAAGAAATGCTTTTGAATCCGAACGTTAAACTATCTCGTTTAGAACGGTATTTTTTAGCGTAAGGCAAATAAGAAGTATAGCAGCCAGCAAATTGTTAATACCGAACAAAAGCGACTTACGGTAATTAAGTAATATTATAAGAATCATGGCCATAAAAGGCGAAATTCGATTTATCGACGTATAACAACTTTGTATTATTAATGTGGCATATTTGGCCATATTCGGAAAGTAATGCTTGCGTATATCAAATGCTAAAAAGCAGCCGATCGACGTTTCGAAAAGGACTACAAATTTTCGCAGCCGATTAATATAGCTATTATTTGGGTAATCGATATTTAGTTTATATTTAATAACGATGGTTGCAAAGCTACCGTAAAAGCTAGGTGCGAATTATCCGATTATTTAAAAGCTAAAACTTTGCGATTAGTTACATTAATAACGATTAAAAAGTTCTTGGACGAATACGTTTTTAATCGATATAGCGTTTCGATTAAGATCAAAATTAACGGAGGTTCAGAGAATAAGGGCGAGGTTCTTAAAGCTTATAACGTATTAAGGATTAAAAGAAAACTTAGTGTTACGTATGTAGCCTGGCAATAAGGCCTAGTCGAAAAAGGACATATCCCGATCGCTAAAGCCCTAATAAAGGCGACGAATAGGACTGGCAAAGGATGGGTTAAGCTTTTGTCTAAGATGGTTTTCGCCGACAATACCATTATAAAAAGTTATGCCCTTAGCCTTTATGAACTGTTGTACGGATAAAAAGCGCTTTTGCCGATCGAGACAATCCTGCCGACATGGAGAATTATCACTTGGGACCTAGATACGCCGAGAGAAGATTTAATTACGTAAAGGATTCGGCTTTTAGAAAGAAAAGTTAAAGACGTAACTAAGGTTATTAAAGCGATCGTTAAATAGCGCCGCAAAGCAGCTAAATTAAAGAATAAAAGGGACAAAAACAAAATGAAAGATAAATCTTTGGAAACAAACGATTTAGTATTGTTATATAATACGTTACGATATATAAATATGTCCAAAAATATAAAGCTAAAGTATTGTTAAACTGGCTCGTATTTAATTAATAATATCATTAATTTAAATACTTATTGTTTAAAATAAATTAATAAGACGAAATTATAAAGTACTTTTCCTGTTAATAAATTAAAGCAATTTGTAAAAAAAAAAAAAAGTTATTAGGAGCCGATTAACTTATAAAAAGATAACTAGACGAAATTATTTTTTGATCAGCGCGACGATACGATGTTTAATATTTCGGATGTTGCAAATGTTGAATTACTTGAAAACTGGCAGTTTAAAGCTTTAGAACTTATGAAAACAAATATTAAAGTGCAGATATTTAATGGCCGATTTGAAGGTTATGCGGTTATAAACGATAACGATACGATAAAAACGACCCGATTAAGAAAACTAAAAAAATTACCGCGATTAATTGCGAGAAACTAAAGTATAATAGTTTTTTTAAATTCCTTTAAACTTTTTTAAGTTCCTATAAGTTCTTTTAAATTTCTTTATCGTTTTACTTATCGATACTTTATACAATAACTATTATACTTTACTTATGATTAATGTGTTCCGTTATATTCGCCCGGAACCGGGAATTAATAACATATTTTTTTACCTTACTTCGAAGTTAATTTTTATCGAATGTTTTAATAATGGAATAAGTTTTTATACGAATATCATTTTAATTCGTAGTAATCGTAAAAAGTTAGCTTTAAATGTCTTAAACCGTTCGGTTTAGAGAGTATAGTTGTACCTTTCGATAAACCCAATACAGTTACTATAAACCTTATTAAAGAAACTAGGAATTAACCAATACCTAAAAAATAGGTATATTCCGTATTAATTAACATGTTTCGATGTTATATATCGTTTTTCGTAAAGCTTGTAAGGTATCAGGTTAGGTATACCGAATGTTTTAATAAATAAACCAGTAACGTATTTAAGATTTTTAGCAAAAGTAGCTATAAAGTAATTTAAAGGATTGGCTCGATAGATTTCGACGTATATTAAATAAACCACCAAGTTTTCCATTAATTAAAGGTACTTAATTACATTGGATTAGATATTGGCGGCCGACCAGAAGTTCTTATATACGATTTGTTATTGCAAGTACCGATTAATAGCTGGATTACAGATAACGCTAATGGATATAACCCCGAGCATTTGTATTAATTAACGGGTTTTATTAACGATGTTATAGGAAAAACTAAATACATATTTCGATATGTTTAAAAGTAATATGGTATATAATATTATTTTTATTCTAGGATTTGGCTACGTCTTAATTATTATCGAGATAAATACGGCGAAAACGTAACGTTTCGATGTTAGTATATGGCCCAGGGACCCGATTAGTAATCTGAAAACTTGCAGGATATGCTAGGATTGTCGAAGTCGTTAATGAAAACCTGGCGATAGAGCTGTTACAGGGTATCGATATGTTAATTAGAATAGGGATAGCCGATACTGATCGTCGACCACCGATTATTTGTTTAACGATACCAAGGATTGGATTGGGCTTTAAAACTGTATCAGCTACTTTTATTAATAGAAATATATGTCGTATCGGCTAAGGTTTTAAAAGTAGTAAATTATTATAACCGGTATTTTTAGTAATAAACTATTCTAATTAAAGCTTATATTACAGAATTTCTACTGGAAGGTAGGGGTAAGGTTAAAAATGGGTGCTTGACGATATATTGGATTCTGTAACTTGCAAATGTTATTAAGATTATATAAAAATTTTGAATGCCGAATATTACCTAAAAGCTTATCGACATAACGGGTTGATAGCTTGGAGAATATGGACGAGTTTGATACTGTTAAAATTTTACGACAATGATTAAAGATTTAGTTGTATATATTAATATTTACTTTAACCTTAAAATCGACAGGTTTCTTGGTACCAGGATTTAAAGACTTGTTACATGGACCGGACTTTCCTTAATGGACGATATTTTATAATATGGACAAAATTACCTGGGTTTGCATTTCTGCAAAAACCTTAAGGATTGCGTGGATTTAAGAACTAACAAAAATTTATAATAGTATTAATTAATATAACGAAGATAATTATGTATATATTTGGATATGTGTTAAGTTTAGAGGGGAAAATTGGAGTGGTGTTACAGAAAAGTTATAAAAAAAATGTGGGTGCGAAAAACGAATGTATATACTTAATTAAAGAAAGCGACGACGACGGCACTTTCCTATACAAATTTAGATAAAATTTTCTGGGATTTTTTCGGCGTATACGTTTTATCTGTAAAAATTGGAGATATTAGCCCTAGATATACTTGATTAGTTAGTCGTACAAGTTACTGGCAGATTCTGGCGAATTCCTGCACTTATATAACAATTATATTTTGACGTTTACAAAGTACTTATATTTATATTAATATACTTATATATACATATTACATATTATCTTTAGTTATTATTATTATTTTTAAGTTACTTAATACTATATTTAAGCATATTAATTAGTATATCTTTAGTTATTATATCGTCGTCCAAAAAAGGTATTATATAAAGTAAGAGCGAAAGCTTTAAAAAGTTAAACATTTCGAATTCTAGAAAGCTTGTATAATCGGCTAATATACCTATATGGAGAAAAGATAAGATGGTGCAATTTTCAGAAAGATACATAACAATAATTTTACCCTTTATTCCGTAAGAAAAGTTACGCTTTAAATTCGTTTTAATCGGCTTATTTTTATATACCCAAAAGATATTAATAGTTAACGTGTATAGAAAAATATTAACCCGTTATCATACTAGTTAACAGAATAATAAAGTAACGAAGTAGTTGGATATTTGTAGCAAACCTTTATAATCGTTTAAAATAAAACCTATTTACGTTTCGAAAATGTTACTGCCTTTATTTAAATAATTGTCCAGGACGTGCCTTTAAAAATCATCGCCGTTATTTCAAAAGTTAAACGAATAATTTTATATAGCAAGTTTAAACCAATCCCCAATAAAATCTAAAAAGCGATTAGTACTGGTAACCCGAAATATGTATGGTTTATCGCCTAAACCAAAGTCTCGATAAATAAATGTTTAATGAAATACTGAATTAGTATGTTATATAACCGATTAAAGCGTTTGGTATAGATATTCGATATTTCTGTATCGAAAATCGTGCCTAGTTGCTACTTTAGCTATACCTAAAGGCGTAAGAAAAATTAGGACTTGATAATCCGCCTGCCCGTATGGTAATCATTAAAATGCTTACCTAAATTAAATATTATATTTACGGATTATGGATTACTTATATCTTTTATATTATTGCTCGTAACCTTGCAAAATGGAGAAATAAAATTATAATCGATAGGACTGGATTTGGCGAATAACGAATGGAGAATAACATTATCGATATGATCAAGAGATTCCTAGACCTGAAACCGAAACATAAGAACGTTGAAAAAAAACGCAGGAGAATAAGTTAGGAACTTCCCGTCCGTATTAGTTAAGGAAGATAACGATAAATTAAATTTTGATTAATTTGCCCGATTATTTTATAGTAAACGACGTTAACTAAAGCTACGTTCTGATTAGTTTCGTTAATTATCCGTACGACTATTTCCGATATTAATGCCTCTTCCTTTATAAATTTAGATTAGCTTATCGGCATTTAGAGCTATACATCCTGATTTGATACTTACGAGATTACTATTTGAGATGAAGTATAAGCCTTAACCGAAGGTTGGTAATTAGCGAGTAATAGTTATAGTATAAGGTTAATATATTACGCCGTATAAGTGGGTGGGAAATATATTCGAGGATACCGGGTAAAAACCAGAATTATACTTTTTATAAGGATGGCTAGGCTAGGTTAGGTATAAGTTCTTGGTCAGTATAAAGAAACTAAAGGATAGGGCTTAAAAGGAGCAGGAAAGGATTAAGCAAAAGGAGGATTTGGCCAAACGTCGAGGGCGAAATTCTAAGTTAAGGATGATGGAAAATAAACCGCGTAAACGCTAATTAGATTAATTAATGAGTTTTATGTAAGATTTATAGCGTTAGGAGTTGGTTGCGTTATATTTTTATTTGTTTTTCAAGATGGATTGAAGATAATTTTATTTCGAGAAAGGAGGGTTAAAATGGTGCAGCATGCCGGGCTAGAGGACATGGCTTGGTTGATCAATTAGTGATTCCCACATGTGTATATTTAGGAGCTCTTTCCGCCGAGCATAACCCCGAGACATGTTTATCATCCTTCATCAGTTATCGTCCACTATACACATATACTTATGTCTATTCTAAAGTCTGGTTCAACACGGACCTAATACAGTGTTTTCGTTTGCCTTCATTACCGTTACACTCGGCTATTCTATTATGACCCGCTTTTCAAAGATGCTCTGATCGGAACTGAGTCTCTCCGTCCCAATTCAATATTACTTTAAACTTTACAAAATTTACTATATAAACACAAAAAAGGTTAAAGACTTTATAAAAGGACATACGGTTGAACTTAAAAAAAGTTATATTTAGCTATCCGAATCCTCTACGAGATATCTAATGCTTATAGTACCCAAAATCAAGAACGGTAAATAGAAGATCGACTAAGATAAAAATCCAGTTTATCAGCGGATAGTCGACTATCAACAATTAAACGATATTACTATTAAAACCGATTATTCTTTAACTTTAATAAACACATCTAAAAAAGGCAGTAAGCAAAGCTAAATGATTTTCCGTTTTAGACCTTCGAAACTGGAATTACCGTATCAAAATAATAATAATAAAAAAGTGGAAAACTACCTTCCGGATAATATACAGCTATTACGAATACCGAATAATACCTTTAAAACTTACTAACGCCTCCGCCAGTTTCTAACGGCTAATTATAACCATACTTAGGAAATTTCTAAATAAATATATCTTCATATACCTCGACGACATACTCATCTATTTCGAAACGCTAGAAAAATATAAAAAGCTTATTCTCTAAATTCTTAAAGCATTAAATAAAGCCAACATCCGAATCAACCCTACTAAAAATATAGAGTATACGCAAAAGCTAAATTATTTAGGATTTACCCTTACTCCCGGTTAAAACAAAATTCAAAATTCCAAGCTAAAAGTAATCGAAAACTGGCCCATCCCTAATAAGGCGACCTTTACCGATATCCGGCAAATCTTAAAATTTACGGGTTACGTACGTAACCTAATTAAGGAATATAAAAATATTATGTTACAAGAACAGGGGTTCTTGTTTGAAAGAAGTTAAGTTCTTGGAGGTTAACGTGGATGCGGCTAAACCTCGGACATGGAAAAGGCTTAACTTTTGGCACTGATTTAATGGATCTAAATAATCTGGGTAAATTACTTAAATCACATAAATTACTTATATATTTACTATGGAGTAAAAAGATATATAATAATCGGATTACTTATGTACATAATACCTACTTAGTTTTTTCGCTTCTTAACTATTAATCTAAGCTTTTAATTAAAAGCACTGTTTTCCGATTAAAGGAAAAATCCGCAAACCTTTTTAACGAATAAACTTTTAAATTATTTATCGTATTATTGTTACCTGCAAATCAAGATCTTATTTCAGATATTGCTTATACCTCCAAGAAAATGTATAACAGGTTCGTTACATTTTAATAACTCCTTAATTAATGGCCGACGAATAATTTAAGGCCCAATTAAATATAAGCTTTTTTGAATGCAGTAAAGACGACATTATAAAACGACATTCAAAAGATAAATAGCATATCCGATTACCGTTACTAATCAGTAAGGGATTAGTAACTAAATTAAATAATTTATTACTTATTAAAGAAATCTTTTCTTGAATTAATAATATAGCACCTTTTTTTACCCGCTTTTAAAAAGAACCTTTTTTCTTTTAACCTTTATAACAGCCGGCCCCGGCAAAAGATACCATAAAAGTCTATAGATTTGATGCAGAAAAAAAGAAAAAAGAATAGCCTATTAAAAAACCGAAAAAAAAAAAGAAACCTACTATTAATAAAAAACTAAACAGCTTTACAAAAGAAATTAAAACTTTAAAGGACGAAAACGCAAAACTTATTCGACAACAACAATCCTTAACCTTACCCTTATTTGAAGCAAACAAAACCCGCAAAGGCATTATTCCCTTTCCCAGTTACCATGGAATGCCGGAAGTAAAGGGTTACAAACTAACCCCTCCAAAACCTTATGATGGAACTACAAACGTAAAAAAATTCCTGATCCAGGCCAGATTTTACCTTAAGTTCTACGAGAATTCCCTAACGGAAAATTACCAAAAAATAATAGCTATCTTTTAATTGTTCGCTAGAAAAGTTTTTTTATGGTTTAAACTTATTATAAATAATTACCTTATAAACTACCTTAATTAATCCTTCGACTTAACCAATTATATCTTCGGCAATTATAAACATTTTAAAGAAAAAATGCAAGCTTTATTTAGAAATTCCGACAAAAAAAATTATACGGTCGAACAGCTGTATTTCCTTCAGTAAATCAAGTTAGCAGCCGAATATGCAACTAAGTTTAATCGTTTTGCTTCAATTTCCAATCTTTCAGAAAGTGCATTATTTTATCCTTTTTACAACGGCCTAAAATCGTAAGTTAAAGACGAGATGTACAGAATACCTAAGATTAGCCCCTTTCAGGATTACATTAACAAAACCATTATTGCCGATCGACGTACTTTCGAAAGGTACTTAAAAAAAATATTTAACAGAAAAAGAAATAACCAAAGCTTAAGCAGCAAGTCCCAAAGGGATAAAACCAAGGGCAAATCCCAGAAAAAAGCAAGTACTGCTTTAAAAAAGCCCAAAAAAATAAGTCGAATATTAAATATTTTAACTGTAACAAAAAAGGCCATTACAAAAGCGAATATCGTTTCTTAACAAAAAGGGATTCCAGGAAAAAAGGGATTTCTTAACCTTAGAAAAAGGTTAAAATGGCCGAATAAAAGTTAGACGACGACAGCGAAAAAAAAAGGAAGTTAGTTCCACTTTTTCTCAGCAAAAATTCACTATTGCGACCATATATTACGAAATAAATGGCGACCTAGAGTACGGGCGTTACCAGACTTGTCAAAATCGAACAATTAAAGCTTGCAAATATTATCCCAGACAAAAGATTTTCCGGATAGTTATAAGGCTAAGGTACGTTTGTTATTTGGATAAGCAGCGGTACAGAATATACGATAAACATAACCAGTTACGCCTTAATACTGTGATATATAACTTAATATCTTCGAAAACCAGTAAAGCTCCAGAAATTAAGGAACTACCTAGGTTGGACGTTACAACTTTAAAACCAGCCAGCGAACATAATCTGTTCCGTTTTTCTGCATGTTATAACGATAACTATCTAACCTATTTCCGCGCCAAGGAAAATAACGATTATTGGCCCAGATAGGATAAAGAAACGCCTACTGAACCCGACGATGAATGCAAATATATTAAAATACCTAAATGGCCAAAATACCCCCGATTTTGTTATTTATACCCCGAATCGGTTCAAAGTTAAAAAGCCATTATACAAGAATACCTATGCTATGCCCTTATATTATGCATAATGCATAAGATCTTGGACATAGGAACTAATCCTTCAAAGATTTTACCCCCAAAACTAGAACTCTTTTAAACATCGGAAGTTAAAATTTCGAAATTAATCTGCCAAATCGGCAAAAGAAAGTGATTTACCTGCATGAACGATAAGTACTTTAAATATACTGTTAAAAAAGCCCGAAAATAAAAACGTCTTTTAACCAACAAAACTAACAGGTCAAAAAATTACGCAGGTCCTCGAAATTAAAGCATCGAAGAGCCCTAATCTACAAGACCTTATACAAGGCCAAGACTGGACAACGTAATCAGATTAAAATTTCTTTCCGATACGGAAACAAGATATTCAAAGCCATAATCGACTCGGAAGCAGAAAAAAACTTCATTTTACCATTAGTTGCAGAAAAGTATCGGATCCTTTGGAAATATAAGCTGAAATCGTACAAACTACTTATAGTCGATAAAAACTTATCCAAATATAAAAATGGACAAGTTCTTAAAAAAACGGAAAAACTTTTAATACAAATTCAGGAACACTTAAAAAAAATCAAGCTGGACGTAGCCGACATTTTAGGACACAACATCATCCTTGGAATGCCGTAACTCCGTTCCAGCAACCCTCGTATTAACTAGAAAACCCAGAAACTTTTTTGGAACTATCTTACAGTTTTTTTAAAGAAAAAGTTCCGAGAAATTTGCTATCTAATTAAAGAAGCTAAGGTTATGGACCTAATAACTAAAATGCCTCCTAAATACCATAAGTTCAAGAAACTGTTTAAAGAACGGATTCGAAAAAAACTACCCGATTATAATTAATAAAATCATCGAATTCCCATCAAAAAAAGATATTACCCGAAACTCCATCAAATTTACTATATAAACCCTAAAAAGGCGAAGGACTTATAGAAAAGTCTGCAGAAAAACCTTAAACGCGGATATATTTAAAAGTCTGAATTTTCTGCAAGGTACCTTATTATAATAGTACCAAAAATAAAGGATAGCAAAATCCGAATCGATAAAAATAAAGATCCCATATACCGATAAGTCCACAACTATCGACAATTAAATAATATTACCGTCAAAAATAAATACCCTTTTACCTGTATAGATACCATAAAGAAAAATATCAGCAAAGCCAAATGGTTTACGGCATTAAATTTACCGGACGGCTACTACTTAATTCGAATAACTAAGGGCGAAAAATAAAAAACCGCTTTTAAAATAATTTATAAACTTTATAAATATAAGGTAATACTTTAAGGACTTACTAATGCCCCCGCCAGTTTCCAACATATGTTAATAATTATCCTACGGAAATTCTTCGATAGGTTTATGTTCGTTTATTTAAACGACATTTTTATTTACTTTAAAACCTTAAAAAAACATAAAAAACATATCGCCCAAGTACTGGAAATATTCGAAAAGGTAAACCTGTTGGTTAATGCCGAAAAAAATATATGGCATACCTAAAAGCTAAACTTTTTAGGCTTTATTATTACTCTAAAACAAATTTAAATCCAGGATTCCAAAATAAAAGCAATCAAAAGTTGGCCGATTTCCGATAAAGCGACCGTCACCGACGTCCGTCAATTTTTAAGATTTACGGGCTACGTACGTAACTTAATCAAAAACTTCGGAAAAATTGCCAAACCTTTAACGAATCTTATTACCAAAAAATATACTGGAAAAAAGTTCGAGTTTTTAAAGGAAGCCAAGGAAATAATACAAATATTTAAGGACCAAATTATTAACGTCCCCGTTATAAAACTGCCTAACCATAATAAAAAAAAAAACGATTAAAAATTAACGCATCAGATAAAACCTTAAAAGTAATTTTAAAACAACAAAAAAACGGTAAAAAGTGGTAACCGGTTACTTACTACTTTAAAGCCTTAAAAGATGTAAAATTACGATATCCTATTTACGATAAAAAATTATTGGCGATTATTATGGTACTTAAAAAATAAGAACCTTACCTTAGTAAAACTAAGAAACCTTTTAATATTTACTTTAACTATAAAAATTTCACTTACTTTATAACAACTTAGGATTTTAATAAACGATATAAGAATTAAATAATTTTCCTATTTAAGTTTAATTTTAAAATCTATTATATTAAAAGTAAGGAAAATATTTAAACGGATATTTTAAACCGAAAAAGAAATTATGATATCAAAATTCCTAAACGACGTATGTAAATGTTATAACTTATAAAGGAAGGTATCTTATAATTATGTAAGATATTAAAAAAACTTACCCCCGAATTTCTGGCTTAGTTTAAAAATTCTTATAATTTTGATAAGCGGAAAAAAGTTAAACAGTTAAAAGGATATTCCCAGAATTAATTGTTATATTACGGAAAAGTTTATATTTTATAAAAATAACAAAAGCAGTTTGTTAAAAGATTTTACGAAAACCCGTTATATAAATATTAAGGGATTTTTAAGATAATTAAGTAACTCCAAAAAAAATATAACTTTTTAAAACTTAAATAAATTATTAAATAAGTAATAAAAAACTGCAATATTTACAACAAAGCCAAAGCAGTTCGTTATAAACCGTACGGATTGTTGCAACTTATAAAAATTTTAAATAAAGCATAGGATACCATAACTTAGAACTTTATTACCGGTTTACCCTTATTTAAGGACCCCGTTACCGAAGTTCAGTACGACGGAATATAGGTAATCGTCGACAGACTTACCAAGTATAAATACTTCCTTCCCTTTAAAGGAAATACGATAGCAAAACAATTAACTTACGTATTTGTAAAATATTATCTCGATAAATATGGAATCCCGGAAAGGATTATTTTAGATAAAAATAAATTGTTTGCTTCCAAATTTGGTACTAGCTTTTTCAAATAAATTAGCGCTAAATTCAAATTCTTTATAGTATATTACCCTTAAACCGGTAAATAAATAAAACGGCTAAACCAAACCCTGGAGCAGTACTTGAAAAGTTATGTTAACTACTAACAAAATAACTAGGTAAAATTATTCCTATTGGTACAAGTAGCTTACAACATATTTATTAACGAAGATATGGATATTTTACCTTATACAGCCGTATATAAATAAAACGCAGAAACCTAACGACCAGAACATTTATTTAATAAAGCTCCGAAAATTACCTTAATAATTCCCAGAACAAAAACGATAATATTTAAGATCAAAACTATTTAAACCCGCTTTAAAACTAAGCTGCAATTTTTCCAACAACGGATGGCCTAATATTATAATAAGAAAAGAATTAAAGGATTAATTTTATCGAAAGGAAACAAAGTTTACTTATTACGCCAAAAACAAAACGCGACCTTAAACATTTTACAAATTAAAACCAAAAAACCTAATAACAAACTTGATTTTAAGAAACTTGGTCCGTTTAAAATTAACAAAGTTGTTTTTAAAACTAACTATCGATTATTATTACTTAAGATAATAAAAATATACCCTATTTTCCATATCTTTTTACTAGAATTAATACCTAATAACACCCCGTTAAAAACAAACTTAAAAGTTAAGGAAAATACTAACAAGTACGAAATCGAAAAAATACTGGACTTAAGAAAAATTAATAACAAAATTAAATACTTAATTAAGTAAAAGAATTACCTACCTGAAAATAACACTTGGAAGCTTTTTAAGTACCTAACGAATGCGAAGGACCTAATTAAAACGTTTTACCGCCAAAATCCTAACCGACCGTCTTTAACGTAGCTAAGGTTGCAGGCGATAACGGTCCGACCCCCAGATCCAAACCTTCGGCGTTTCAATCGAAAAAGGCGGATGTCTTTATGTTAGCGTTAATTTTAAAAGCAAGCTACGTTTGTTTTTCTTTTATACGACGATGCTTTTCCTTTAGTTTTTTCTGCTTTTTTAATTAATCCAACTTATAACCTTTTTTTAATATAACAAAAGCTTTTTTTTTCAGAATATCTTATTAAAGGCGCAAGCGTTTTAACCGATTAACGAGCTCCCTTATTTTCTCCTCGGCGGACTCCTGGTAAACGACTAGGGCGTTCTTTATTTCCCTTTGTTCTTTTTGCAAACCGTTTTGCTTTTCCTTTATCTTTACTAAGGAATTTATATCCAGGACGTTACAAGCCGAACGTTAATAACGGGTACAATAATTACAACTCGAAACGTCGACCACGAAAAAATACTTAAATTTCCCGAAACGAACGCAATTAGAACAAAAAACAATTTTGGAACCGAATTTTTCAATATAATTTACGCGGTTATTATAAGCTTTACGCTAATTTAAACGAGGTTTTCTTTTTTCCTTTTAAATACGGCCTATTATAATGAAATTAGTTGAAAGTTTCCCGTATTTTATCCAATTACTAAAGGGGTTACTTACGGTTCTTATCTTTAGGATAAAAATCCTTAAAAAGGGAAAATGGTATTATAAAAACAGAAGTTTTTATTTAAAAAAAAACAAGTTTTTAAAGGTTAGCGCGGATACGGTTAAACCTCGGATATAAAAAAGGCTTAACTTTTAGCATTAATCTAATGGATCTAAATAATTTAAGTAAATCACTTAGATTACATAAATTACTTATATACTTACTATGGAATAAAAGGATATATAATAATCGGATTACTTATGTACATAGCACCCACTTAATTTTTTCGCTCCTTAACTATCAATCTAAGCCTTTAATCAGAAGCACCGTTTTCCGATTAAGGGAAAAGTCCGCAAACCTCTTTAACGAACAGACTCCTAAATCATTTCTCGCACTATTGTTACCTGCAAATCAAGACCCCATTTCGGATACTGCTCATACCTCCAGGAGGATGTATGACAGGTTCGTTACACATTATCAGGTCATTAACAAAATTTACTACTAAGAAATATGTCGGAAAGAAATTCAACTCCTAAAGGAAGCCAAAAAGCTTTTCAACTATTTAAAAACGAAATCACCAATACACTCATAATAAAATTACCCAACGCCGATAAAAGAAAACGCCTAAAAACAAATACCTCAAACTATATCTTAAGCGCAATTTTAAAGCGATGGGAAAATAATAGAGAATAATATTTAATAGCTTACTACTTTAAAGTCTATGAAACGTAAAATTTAAATACGGGATCTATAACGAAAAGCTACTAACAATTATTAACGTTTTTAAAAAATAGAAACCTTTTCTTAACGGAAATAAAAATCTTTTCGACATTTACTTAAATTACAAAAACCTTACCTGGTTTATTACGACTTAAGAATTAAATAAATGCTAGGAAACTTGGATAATTGTCTTTTTAAATCTTATCTGCGAATTTATTATATTAAACGAAAAAAAAAAGACATTCAAGCAAACATCCTAATTACAGAAAAGATTACGTCTTCAAAGTTTCAAAACGTCGAATACAAATATTACGATAAATCGAAAACAGTACTTTACAATTATACGAAATCTTAAAACAACTTACTTTAAAACTTTGAACAGAATTCCGAAGCTCTTTTAATAAAAGAAATTAAAAGAAGTTTAGTACCTAGATAAATAATCTAAAAACCAACTATTATACTATACCAAAATCTATATCTCTCGGAAATAATAAAAACAATTTGTTAAGAAATTCTATAAAAATTTCTTATACGGAATCTAAATATTTTTAAAACTACTAAACGATTGCAGGAAAAATACGACTTTTTGAAATTTGGCGAATTGCCAAACAGGCAATTAAGAGTTATAACATTTATAATAAGGTAAAAGCAGCCCGATATAAGCCCTATAAACTTTTATAGCTTATAAACATTTGAAAAAGAAACTGAGAATATTATTACTTAAGATTTTATTA
Source organism: Monosporascus sp. mg162 (assembly GCA_004155945.1). Lineage (NCBI taxonomy): Eukaryota > Fungi > Ascomycota > Sordariomycetes > Xylariales > Monosporascus > Monosporascus sp. mg162. The sequence goes on from QJNY01000232.1 coordinate 107,857, forward strand.
CCGGCTTATCCCTATTAAAAGATCCTGTTACTAGAGTTTAATATCATAGTATATAGGTAATCGTTAATAAACTTATTAAATATAGATACTTTCTACCTTTTAAAGAAAACGCAACGGCAAAATAATTAACTTATGCTTTTATTCGATATTATTTCGACAGATTTAAGATACCAGAAAATATTATCTTAAATAAAAATAAGCTTTTTATATTAAAATTTAGTGCTAGTTTTTCTAAATAAAGAAGCGCTAAACTTAAATTTTCTATAGCGTACTATTTAAAAACGGATAGATAAATAAAACGTTTGAATTAAATATTAGAACAATACTTAAACGATTATATGAATTACTAACAGGATAATTAAATTAAACTTTTTCTATTAACTTAAATAATTTAAAATACATCTGTCAACGAAAATATAGATATTTTTCCTTATATAGCAGTATATAATTATAAAGTAGAAACTTAATAACGAAAGCAATTATTCGATAAAACTTCTAAATTAATCACAAAAGTTTTCCGAGCAAAAATAATAACGATTATAATCCAAATAGGATAAATCCGCTATAAAATAAAGTACGATTTCTTTAATAATAAAAACCGAATATTACAAAAAAGAAAAGTTTACAAGACCCAATTCTGTCAAAGAAAATTGGGTTCATTTATTACGTTAAAAATAAAACGTAATCTTCAACATTTCGCAAATTAAAAAAGGAAAAAAAAAAAACAGTAACACGCTTAATTTTAAAAAACTTAATCTTTTTAAAATTAATACATTTCTTTTCAAAACTAACTACTAATTATTATTACCCAAAACAATAAAAATATACCTTAATTTTCACATTTCTTTGCTTAAACCTGTAGCTAAAAACGTCCTACCGGAAACCAATCTGCAAATCGAAAAGGATACCGATAAGTACGAAATTAAACGAATATTAGACGTTAAAGTAATTAAAAATCCAGTACTTAGTTAAATAAGAAAAACTCTTTATACGAAGAAAGTATTTAAAAATCGTTTAAGTATTTAACAAACGCGAAAAATCCACTTAAAATGTTTTATCGTTAAAATCCTAACCGACCGACTTTAATACGGCCAAGGTTGCAGGCGATAACGGCCTAATATCTAGATTTAACCTTATGCAATTTTAATCGAAAGAAATAAAAGCTTCTGCTATAACGTTTAGCTTTAAAGTAAGTTACGTTTACTTTACTTCTATACGGCGTTATTCTTTTTTTTATTTTGCCTCTTTTCTTAACGTCCTATACCTATGAACGGGACATACCTATGAGCGGGACACTTTTTTAGCTATTTTAACAATATATCTTTAATTGTCCATATCTTAATAATTACAATATGGAGCGCTTTATAAAAGAAGCGAGAATGAACCTAGCTGTTCAGGCTAAGAAACGAGACCCGAAATTTAGTTATAGAAAGCTTAGTTTTATTTATAAAGTTTTACCTTTTACTTTAGAAGTACGCATTAACGGTAGATGCGCCCGAGCCGATATTATCCCTTTTTTGTAGAGATTGACGCCGACCGAAGAAAAATCGATTGTTGACCGAATCCTTGACTTAGATACGCGAGCGTTTCCTGTCCGGCTTTAGCACGTTGAAGATATGGCTAATATATTGCTTGCCTAGCGTGTTACGGAACGCGTCGGAATTAACTGGGCGTCGAAATTTGTTAAACGGCAAAAAAAATTTTAAACGCGTTTAAATCGGAAGATCGATTATTAACGGATTTTATCCGAAAATTTAGAAGTATTTTGCAAATGGTTCGAGCTTGTTCGGGTTATAATTATAAAGTACGATATCGCAAAAGAGGATATTTACAACTTCGACGAGACTGAATTTTTAATAAGGCTTTTTATGGTAACGGGCATGGTAATTATTAATGCCGAAAAACGTGGAAGACCTAAATAAGCGTAATAAAGGAATAAAAAATGGGTTATAGTTATCCAAGCTGTTAATTTCCAAAATTGGGCTGTACCGTTATTTGTTATTATAGCGGGGAAAAATTATTTTGGGTTTTGTTATTGCGATAACTTATTGCCAGCAGCCGATTAAAAAATCGCATTAAGTAATAATAGCTGGATAATAAATAAATTAGGTTTCGAATAGATTTAGCATTTTGATAAGTATATTTAAACGCGTACGAAAAGTTCGAAACGTTTTTTTATCCTTGACGGCCATAAAAGCTATTATTCGATTAAATTCGAAGAATACTGCGCTAATAACAACAGTATTACGTTTTGTATACTTGCGTATTTTTCGTATCGGTTTTAATCTTTTGATGTATCTTGTTTTTCTGTTTTGAAACGCGCTTATTCGCGGTATATCGAAGACTTAATGCGATGTTATTATATTTATATTGCTAAAGAAAATTTTCTTACCGGCTTTTACGGCGCGTTTTAAGCTGCCATAACGTCCGATAACATTAAATCTGGATTCGCAAAAGTTGGTTTTGTTTTATTCGATTTTAATAACGTTTTTTTTAAATTGGAAGTTCCTCTAGTTGTGCCTACGCCGACCGTTTCCCCGTTAACCTTTGCCGGTTCCATTTTACCTTCCGCGAAAACTTTTAAAAATATCCGTAAAGTAACAAAATAAGGACGATATTTGCAAAGGAAAAATAAAAATTATTAAGGTGGTTCGCTAACAAAAATATTTTAATCGGCTGAACTTGTAACAAAAGGTTATATGTTACTGTTGTATAAAGTTGCTTTTTTCCGGGAAGAAAACGTTTAATTGCGGGAAACGAATTATACTTTAAGCAAGCGTTGCAGAATTAAAAACAAACGTCTTTAAGAAAAAGGAATATTTACTATATAAAAAGGGATAAGCTTTTCTGGCCCAAAAAGAAGGGGGTGGTGAAAAAATGCAGCTAATAGCAGCTGGAGGGGGTTGTTGCAAGAGGGTTGAGACCAAGGAACGAAAGTGTGGCGTTTGCAGCAAGCCTGGGCATAATGCGCGTACTTGTGTAGAAGTTGTAGATACGTCTAGCGAAGAAGAATCCGATTAATTTTAATTAATGCGATATGTTGTTGTTAAGTTCTTTGAATTTGTTGTTACGAGGTGCCAAAAAGTGTCCCGTTTATAGGTGTGTCCCGTTTATAGGTGTGGGACGTTATTTAATTTTATTTATTCTTTTAACTCGTTTACGGAACGAAATTTACCGTAAATTATTTTTATATCCCAACGTTATAAAAAATCTTATTAACGGCTTTACCTAATTAACTTAACTATAACTTCTATTTATAATCGCTGCAAGTTTAATAGTACTTTTTCGGCGGCTCGTTTCTTCCGATTAATCCGCGCTTTTTCAGACCAAGTATTTTATAATAACTCTAGAAAAATATTATTAACCTTATAAGGTAACGTCCCAGACAAGTGAGCTGGACAGACAAGTAAGCTGGACACTTTTTTCCAACAATCTAACAATTTTACTTCAATTACTCATTTCTCAACAACCACAATATGGAACCACTTAAAAAAGAATCGAAAATAAACCTAGCCGTTTAGGCTAAAAGAAACAACCCGAAACTTAGTTACAGAAAGCTTAGATCTATGTATAAAGTTTTACATTCTACTTTAAAATCGCGATATAACGGCAAACGCGCCCGAGCTGATATTATCTCTCTTATGTAAAAATTGACGCCGACCGAAGAATAACCGATTGTTAACCGTATCCTTAATCTCGATACGCGAACGTTTCCTATCAAGCTTTAGCACGTTGAAGATATAGCGAATTTATTACTTGACTAATGCATTGCAGGACGCGTTGGAGTTAAATAGGCGTCGAACTTTGTTAAACAGCAAGAAAAACTCCAAACGCGTTTAAATCGGAAGATCGATTATTAACGAGATTTATGCGAAAATTCAAAAACGTTTCGCAAATGGTTCGAGCTTGTTTGGGCCACAATCGCGAAATACAATATCGTAGAAGAGGATATTTACAACTTCGACGAGAGTGAATTTTTGATAGGGCTTCTTATAGTAACGGGCATAGTAATTACTAATGCTAAAAAACGTATAAAACTTAAATAAGCGCAACCAGGAAATAAAAAATAAGTTATAATTATTTAAACTGTTAATTTCCAAGGTTGGGCTATACCGCTATTTATTATCATAACGGGGAAAAATCATTTTAAATGCTGGTACCGCAATAATCTATTAATAGCAGCTGATTAGCAGATTGTATTAAATAATAATAGCTAGACAATAAATAAATTAAGTTTCGAATGGATTTGGCATTTTAACAAATATATTCGGACGCGTACGAAAGGTTCGAAACGTTTCCTTATCCTCGACGGTCACGAAAGCCACTATTCGATAAAACTCGAAAAATATTGCACTAACAATAACATTGTTACGCTTTATATATCCGCGTATTCTTCGTATCGGTTTTAACTTTTTAATATATCTTGTTTTTTTATTTTGAAATGCGCGTAGTTGCGGTATATCGAAAACCTAATACGACGCCATTATACCTATATTACCAAAGAAGATTTTCTTGCCGGCTTTTACGACGCGTTCCAAGCTACCATAACGTCCGATAACATTAGATCTAGATTCACGAAAGCTGGTTTTGTTCTATTCGATCCCAATAACGTTCTTTCTGAATTGGAGGTTTCTGTCAGCTAGTAGGGGGTGCGCTAGCACCCCATATACGGAAAGGCTCTCTCTGATCAGAACATATAGGTTCCGTAACTAGACTCCATAAAATGAGAAATGCGTACTTTAGAGCGCCTGCAGCTAGTTATCCAATACAACATAACTGATATCCCTTATATCTGACAATGAAGAGTCTCATTCGCTTAATTCGTGTTATTTATTAATTGATTAGCTGTTGCTGAGACGATATAGGCTGCATATCAGTAGCAATTATCTATACCGGTTCTAAAAATTGGGACAAATTTAAGGACGAATTTAAAACCAGAGTTAAAGGGTATAACTTGTAGGATTATACTAATCCTGATTAGAACGTTTTATAGCCTGTTAAACCTATAGTACCCGTTATTGCCTCCTATTTAAAGAGATTAGTTCGCCAGATAACGACGCGAGCAACTAATACCTTTTCCGAAGGAATTATATAAGCCGAAAAAGTCGATTCTGCGGGCCGTTTAATAAATACCTTCGAGATGACGACTGAAAGCAAATAAGCTTACAATTAGAACTTTGCAATTTATACTTACCTAAACCGAGAATACAAGACTTTCCGAAAGAATTTTAATGAATTTATAAAATAGGTTTTTAATAACGTTTTTTTATCGATTATATAGACCTGCTTAAGCCTAGATAACGACCTTAAGGGCTAATATGTTAAACTGCAACAATTAAGAAACGTTTACGACAGCTGATTACTTATAAATACTAAACGCGAATACGAAAAACGATTAAAGCAAGTCCCGAAAGCGGTTAAAAGATTTAATAAATAAATAGCGAAATAATAGTAAATTATAGCTTAAGGTTAGCGTTACGAGATTCCCAAAATAATTATGCCAGTTATTTGGACGAATTAGTTATATATAGCAATAACGCCGACTATGCTTAATTGGTCGAATTTATTTATGCTTTTTAAGTAGGATAATATTTAAAAAAAAAAACGATTAATTACTTAAAAGTTAGGGCTAATTTCTTAAGCTATTGAATTATGACGAATTTATAACAGTTAGCAAAAAACGTTATGGCAGCGTTTCCGACTTTTTATGGAGCTTTAGTAAACCCTTCCGGTTAGGATAATCCTGATTAGGAAAAAATTAAGGACATTAATAATTAGCTACGTGGTAAGATCTTTAGTAAAGGGCCGAAATAAGGTAATCGTAAAGGTTTTTAAGCGAACCGAAATAGTAATAGCAATAAGCGGAAGCGTTAAAAGTTAAACGTATAAGAGATTCGGTATAAAACGTACTGAAACCCTGGGTATACGTTACCTTAATGCTATTATGCGTTCCTTAATAAAGCTTTAGCAAAGTTTAAGCTTAATAAGAGAATTTCAGTATTGGTTTAGAACCGGATTATTTCCGATTAATCTTTAAAAAAAGAAATTAACCGTTTGTCGAAAATTATGGAAAAATTAATTACTTAAAAGATAGATTAAATCTTAAAGGGAGTAAGATAAGTATTGGCGTATTTTTTGATTTTTAATTAACGTAGTGCGATAAGCGTCGCGTTTTACCTTTTAAAAAATTCGGTTATTTTGGATTTAAGATTTATTATATATATCTTTAATTTAATTAGTAAGTTCTTAAATTATAAGACGACGATTTAAGACGACGGTATGTACGTAGGGAATAGTTTCGTTCCGATTAAAGGATATAAAGAAGTAGATATACTGCTTTAGAGCTTTAAGAGGCTTAAAGCGTTAGGTTTGTATAACGTGGCCTATTGCGAGGACTTCGTATGTAACCTAGTATCTTTCCGGCAGCTCCGAAAAAAGGGATATTAGTGGGATAACCGGGGAATTAATAACTTTATTTGAAATAAGTATGATTATATAGTTGTTATGCTGATAAATAAATTTAATCAGTTCGTTATCGAAAATATTAACGCAATAATTACTTATGTAACCTTTATAGCTTATAAACGAAACGTTAACTTATATATAGCGAAATCTTTACAAATCGGTAACGGTACGATATGGTACCTAAGATTAGGACATTTAGGGCCCGAAGTAATCGCTTAATTACAGTTTTATATAAGGGGAATTTGCCTGAAAGGTTTTATAATAGTCGAATATTAAGCATATGGTAAAGCGAAAGCCAAAAGATAAATATTTTACGAACCGAAGAAGGAAGCCTTTCGATTAAGATAGTAAATCGCCATCGATTTTATAAATTTCGAAAAAAAACCTAAAGAAATATAAATACGTTATATTTGCAACCGATAGGTACTTAGGATATATTTGGGATATTTACTTAAAAAATCGAAATTAAAATATATTAATTACAACGTTCCGATATTTCTTAGGAGTTTTAAAAAATTAAAATAAGGTTTTTTTACAGGTGTTCGAATGCAATAACGAAATCTTAAAAAATTACCAGCTTCGAAATATGCTTTAGTCGTTTTTTTTTAGTATTAGATTTGAATCCTTAGTACCGTATACCTAGGCCTAAAACGGGGGTGCAAAACGTTTAAGGGGTGTGAATAAAAAGAAAACGACTGCGATGCGAAATAACGTTAAGTTACTTTCGTTTCTGATCGTATATATCTTTAAAGCGGTAATATATCTGTATAACCGTACCTTTAAATACGCATTTTTTTAGCAAAGCCCATACGAGGTTTATTATATTTACCTGGCGTATAAGGACGGCGTTGCAGTACTTGATCGGAAACCTTAATAGGCCTACCTGCGAATATATAGCTGTATGGCTTATGCTATAATAGCTGCCGCCATAAAAAAAAACAAAAATTTTAAAAACTGAACTTTAAAGCATGGATTAGGTTTTTCGTCGGCTACCGATTTACGAATATTTACGAAATCTGGAACTTATTAATTAATAAGGTTATCGCTATTCGAGACATACTGTTTAACGAGAAGGCCATGTTTTTAGGTAATATTAAAAACTTAAAAAACGACTTTTTATACGTTATAGAAAAAAAGTTACAAAAGTTATTGCGATAGGTAAAATTACTTGATTAAGGCCTAGGTTATTTAAATATATAGATATAAGAAAAAGACGAAAACTTGAACGGAATAATTTAGTTATTAATTGGATAAAAAAGGTAGTTTTAAAGTGGTATAAACGTATGAAACGTACGGAATAAGGAAAAATAAGCCTGTTTGTATAAGATTAATTATCTTTATACGACTATTATATTCGAATTATTTCCGTTTTTTGGCCTATTATTTTTACCAGCGTTTATTTTAATAATTATTACGATTAATAGGTTAGCGGAAGTAATAAAGGTAACCTTAGATTTTTGTTATTTTGTTTAATTTAAAGTAACGGTAAAAGACGAAGGTATTTTACGGGTTATAAACATAAGTTTTCCGTACGTTCCGCGTTGAAAAGATGGTTATCGGTATAATTATAAAGTATGGAAAGTTGCGTTTAACGTAAAACGATTAGTTTATTTTGTTGGTACGATCGATAATCGGCCGGTAAGTTGCGGAAATTTAGGGAAAATAATTACTCGAAGTACGCGTTATTTTAATCGGAAAAGTTTCGATACGAAAATATATAAAATCTTTGAGTTGCGAAACCGGGTATATAAACGCGATTTACCGTTTTTGCCGTAAGGCTATAAAAAGTTAAATATATATTCGTTAAGGGAATTATTTCGTAAGGCCGAATAGGTTTATTTATAAAATTATAAAAAGATATAATTTGGAAAATTATTAATTAGTTTGCTATTAAAAGGAAATAAGTTTTAAGGTATATATAGGTATATATTTATAAGTTAGATAAATATAACTGGTTGCAAAAATGTAAGGTACGTTTCGCCGTACGGAACGATTAATAATTAAAGAATATTTGTAATAATATATACGCATTTATTTTAGCTGGAAGGTTATTTAAAATCTTGATTATTATCGCAGTTAAATTTAATTTAAAGTTTAAGTAATATAACGCGGTAAACGTTTTCGTTAACGTTAACTTACCTTATAAAGTATATATAAAAATACCTTTAGGATATTTATATTATGGTAAGATTTTCCTAATTAGAAAGGTATTATATAAATTAAGGGAATTATTTTTGCTTCGGTAAAAGGAATTTACTGGGACGCTTAAGAATTTGGGACTTAGTTCCGTTTTTTATAAACCTTGTTATTTTATTCGTTAAAAGGTGTTTTTTTTTTTTTTTTTTTTTTAAACTTTTTTTTTTTTTTTTTAAAATTTTTTTTTTTTTTTTTTTTTTTGTAGACGATATCGTTACGGCGTACCGCAAAAAAGATTAAGACCTCGTCGATCAGGTGATTTAGCAGATAAGGAAGCGATATACCGTTATAAGAAGCGAGGACTTATAGTAGTTCTTAAAGATCGAAGTAATTAAAAATAAAGTTAAAAAAAATTTGGTTTTCTTAATTTAACTTTATAAATAAATTAGTTAACTTAATCCTAAAAGAAAATTTAAATAACTTTTTAAATACGTTAATAACAAACGTCGAATTATTGCCAAATCCTAATCTGGCTTATTTAAAGTTTGTTAATAGATACCAAAAAAAGGTCGGTTTTATTTTGTATGTAACAATTAATAAGTAACCCGATATCGCCTTTACGGTATCCCGATTTGCCCGATTTAACCTAAATCCTAACGACGCGTATTACAAAGCTGCCGATCGGGTTATATTATACTTGATCGGGACCAAAACATTAATGTTATAGTTCGGGGGTAAGAATTCGTTAGATACCTAAAACGACGTTTTTTTTTTTTTCTTTTGCGGATAATATAATCGATCGAAAAAAATTTTAAGTTTAGGTTATAAAGTTATTTAAAAAAGTAATAAGATAACGGGCGAATAAGTAAAATATAGTAATTGCTTTTATAATAAAAACGGAATTGTTATTTTTTACGCAGGCTGCAAAAAAAGCTTTATTTAATTTTCGATTAATTAAAGAATTAGGAATTATTTTAAATGCTGGACCGTTAAATATCTAATACGATAATCGATAAATTATTTGGTTTATTAATACGGACGTCGCCTTATTATAGATAAAATTACAGTACGTAAATATATAGAATTGCTGGTTACAAGAAACCGCAGAAAAGAATATAATTAGAATAGATTATACGTTTACGGGTGATATGTTAATTAATGGATTAATAAAGGCCTTATTACGAAAACCTTTTAAGTATTTTAAAAAGTAACTGGGATTAGTAGATGTTATGGAAATCTTTAACTGGTAAAAAAACAACCTGCGAATAATTTTAAAGGAGGAATTAGTTGATTAAAAGGATTCGATCGCCGGAGGAAAGGTAAAATGGAACGCTGCGGCTTTAAGAAGTGATGAAGTGTAACAGTTAACGCCGTAACTGCGTCGAGGCGTTAAGGGGGTGTGTCAGCTAGCAGGAGGTGCGCTAGCACCCCATATACGGAAAGGCTCTCTTTGATCGGAACATATAGATTCCGTAACTAGATTCCATAAAATGAGGAATGCGTGCTTTAGAGCGCCTGCAGCTAGTTATCTAATACAACACAACTGATGTCCCTTATATCTGACAGTTTCTCCAGTTGTGCCTACGCCGACCATCTGCCTGCTAACCTCCGCCAGTTCCATTCATTTCCTACCCGCGAAAACTCCTAAGAATATTAAGAAAGTAACGAGATAAGGACGTCATTTGCAAAAAAAAAAAAAAAAAAAAAAAAAAAAAAAAAAAAAAAAGTTGATATCAGAGTAGCTTGTTAAAAGCCGTTAAATCTGTTGATTTTTTAATAAAAAGTAATTTATTACTTTTATACGAAATTGCTTTTTTTTGGGAAAGAAAACATTTAATTACGCAAAACGAATTACATCTTAAGCAAGCCCCGCTAGACCAAAAACAAACGTCTTTAAAAAAAAAAAGTGAATATTTACTTTACAAAAGGAACAAGGTTTTCTAGCCTAAAAAGAAGAGGGTGGTGAAAAAATGCAGCTAATAGCTGCTGGAGGCAGTCGTCGTAAGAGGGTTAAAACCAAGGAACGAAAATGTAACGTCTGCGGCAAACCCGGACATTATGCGCGTATTTGTAAAGAAGTTGTAAATACGTTTAGCAAAGAAGAATCTAATTAATTTTAATCAATGCGATATATTATAGTTGAGTTATTTGAATTTGTTGTTACAAGGTGCCAAAAGCTGTCCAACTTACTTGCCTGGGACGTTATATTAATCTTATAACAATATTAATACTTTCTCCGCTCTTTAATTATTTTATATTCCAACTTGAAATCTTTGCAACGTTTATAAATCATAACTAAATACCCAGAATTCAAATGAAAAAAACCAAATCCCCTTAATTTTTGTTAAAGGATTTAACGCGTTTTCATAACGGACCCAACATAATAACAAACTAAAAACTGCTAAATAATAAAACACGGAAATAAAAGGACGTGCCTGTTTTATCTTTAACAACAAAGATTTCAAAAAATAAAAATAAAAATAAAAATAAAAATAAAAAATTAAAAAATAAAAAATAAAAAATAAAAAATAAAAAAACTTTCAATATAGATATAAGGATATTTAGAAAAGGT